>PVJA010019971.1:0-37698 GCA_004027025.1 Myocastor coypus | reverse complement strand
TTTTTTTTTTTTTTTTTTTTTTTTTTTGTGGGACCAGGGTTCGAACTCACGACCTTGCACTTGCCCAGCAGGCACCTGTGCCTCGGAGCTATCTCCCCAGCCCCAGTCCTTTTTGTTTATATGTTTGAGACAGGGTCTTGCTATGTAGCCCAAGCTGGCCTTGAACTCCTGGTGGTCCTCTTGCCTCAGCTTCCTGAGTGCTTGACTGTAAGTGTGCACCACCACACCTGGCAGACTGTCCTTTGCCTTGTGAGCATCAGGGATTGTGCTTAGTGAGGGAAAAGTGACGAAGAAGGGTGCCATTTTTTGTTGTTTGTTGTTTTGCTTTTCATTTTTTTTCTTTTTGAGACAGGGTCTCACTATAAATCTCAGGCTGGCCTTGAGCTCACTTTTGTAGCCCACGCTGGTCTCAAACTCACACTGATTCTTCTGCCTCAGCCTCCCAACAGCTGGGATTACAGGCATGCACCACGACACCCAGCTTATTTTTCAGTTTTTTGATACAGGGTCTCACTACGTATTTTATTTTTTTGTCTTTTTGAGACAGGGTCTCGCTGTGCATCCCAGGCCAGCCTTGAGCTCACTTTTGTAGCCCAAGCTGGTCTTGAACTCGCACTGATCCTCTTGCCTCAGCCTCCCGAGTGCTGGGATTACAGGCATGTGTCACTATGTATTTTAGGCTGGCTCTGATCTCACTATTTTGCCAAACCATGATTGCTGCCTCAAATTTGCAGTGATCCTCCTCGATCAGCAAAATCACTCTATAGCTGAGGCTGGCCTTGAATTTACAGCAATTCTTGTGCCCATCTCTTGAGTGCTGGGATTACAGGCATGTGTTTGCCTGACATCCCTTTTTCATAATAGCTTTTTGGCTAGACACCAGATGCTAGCTATGATATTAGAACTCAAGAAACAGTTGTAGCAGGGTATGATGGGACACACCTCTAATCCTAGCATTAGAGCAGGGGCAGCTGAGACAAGAGAATTACAAGTTTGAGGCCAGCCTGGGCTACAAAGTGAATGACTATTATCATTACCTACAAAGTTCATGCTTGCCCTACTTCCTGTACAGCAGTGGTAGGGAACCTATAGCACATGTGCTACAGTATTAGTCTTTTTTTTTTTTTTTTTTTTTTTTGAGACAGGGTCTCACTATGCAGTTCAGGCTGGCCTTGACTCACTTTTGTAGCTCAGGCTGGTCTCGAACTCACACCGATCCCCGATCCTCCTGTCTCAGCCTCCCAAGTGCTGGAATTACAGGTGTGCGCCATCACGCCTGGCTAGATTAGTCTCACTACACTGTGAGACCCTGTTTAAAAAAGAAAAAAGAGGGGCCTGGCAGGATTGCTCAGTGGTCTAAGCACCTGCTTAGGAAAGCTTGGGTGGTTGCAGGGACTGCGGTTCGATCCCTGGCACCATATGCTGCACCAGCCCTGCCCTCAGAGCAGGCTGAGCCGGCCATAAAAATAAATAAACAAACAAAAGTTCTGAAACAAGAAAAAAAAATTATAAAAAAAAAGAAAAAAGACCAAAAAAGTAGTTGTTAAAAAAATCTAACTGGGCATAGTGGTATACACCTGTAATCCCAGCTATTGAGGAGTCTAAAGCAAGAGCATTCTAAATTGAAGTTCAGTCTGGATAATTTAAAATTTAAAAAAGAGCTGGGGATGCACTTGAATGCAAGGTCCTAGGTTCAATTCCCAGATTTTTTTAAAGAATTTTTTATTTTATTTATTTATTTTTTTCTTGTTTCAGAATCTTTCTTTGTTATTCACTCATTTTTTTATGGCTGGCTCAGCCAGCCCTGAGAGCGGCGTTAGCGTAGCATGTGGTGCCGGGGATTGAACTGCAGTCCCTGAAGCTGCCCAAGCTTTCCCAAGCAGGCGCTTTAGACCACTGAGCCATCCCGCCAGGCCCCAATTCCCAGATTTGAGGGAGGAAAAGAGCTGAAAGGCAGGCATGGTGGTACATGCCTATACATAGTCTCAGCATTTGTCAGGCTGCCACAGTAGGATGGCTGGAGCTCAGGAACAACACCACAGAACCACATCTCAAAAATAAAACAAAACCAAGACATGGAAGAGTCTATAAGGATAACACTATTATCTTAAGTCTTATATTATATTATAATGTGCTTTTATCTAAGAATTATTTAGAATTGGGCTAAAACAATGATCTTCCTATTGGAAAAAAAAAGAAGAAAATATAAATTGTTTTTGATTGTCATGTAGTGTAGGGTAAGAACAATATGTTGTATTATTTGTTTTTTCAGTACTAGAGACTTAGATCTGTACTGAGCTACATTCCCCCCCACCCCCTTTTTAAAATTTGAGACAGAGTCTCACTAAATCACCCAGGTTGAGCTCCACTCTCTTGCCTCAGCCTGCCTAAGATTCTAGTCATGCACCCCCATGCCTGGTTCCACACTGTTATTTTTATACAGTAAAGCCATCAGCTTTCCAGCAAAAGAAACAATTTAGTAATAAAACATTCAACTCTATTTAAATAGAGTAAGAATATTTTAGGAAGCAGATTTTTCCTCCTCAACAAACCCAATTCTGTGTGGCAATTAAGTATGAAAAGACTGTATTCTCATTTATGTGCTAGGTCCCTACTTTTATTTTATTTTATTTATTTTTTTCTTGTTTCAGAACTTTTGTTTATTCACTCATTTTTATGGCCGGCTCAGCCCACCCCAAGAGCAGGGCTGGCACAGCATGTGGTGCTGGGGATCGAACCACAGTCCCTGAAGCTGCCCAAGCTTTCCCAACCAGGCACTTTAGACAACTGAGCCATCCCACCGGGCCCCAGGTCCCTACTTTTAAACTCAGTCACCCAAATGCTTTGCAGTACTCCATGTAGCTGTCTACATGGAGTAATTATCCTTATCCAGAAGAGTTCCTAAATAGCAAAGTTTCTTAGCAACAGTGGGCATAACTGACCCTCACAAAACATGGATGAGGATGAGGAGGCCAGCCAAGAGCATGATTCTGAGGAGAGCATGCAGAAAGCCATCTGTCTATGGCTTCACATACTCTGTCCTTAACTTCAAGGAAACATGTTTGGTATATTCTCTATAGGATTTTTTTTAATCAAAGTCATTACCTACAAAGTTCATGCTTGCCCTAGTTCCTGTACAGCAGTGGTAGGGAACCTACAGCACATGTGCTACAGTATTAGTCTTTTTTTTTTTTTTTTTGAGACAGGGTCTCACTATGCTGGCCTTGAGCTCACTTTTGTAGCTCAGGCTGGTCTCAAACTCTCACCAATCTTCCTGTCTCAGCCTCCCGAGTGCTGGGATTACAGGTGTGCGCCATCATGCCCGGCTAGATTAGTCTTAATTTTTTTCCTTTGGTTAATGAAATAAGATTCAAGGCTAAAAAAATGTGAATGCTGTATCCATATATGGAGAATTACTAAACCTCATGCCAGTAGGGAAATGCAAATGAGATGCCTTTTTGGTCCTCCATAGTACACAAAAGGATAAAACATAGGTAATATAATTAAGGTTAAAGTAAAAGTGAAAGGGCAGGGCTGGCAGGATGGCTTAGCGGTCTAAAGCACCTGCTTAGGAAAGCTTAGGCGGCCACAGGGACCAAGGTTTGAGTTTGATCCCTGGCACCACATGCTGCGCCAGCCCTGCCCTCAGAAAGAGAGAGAGAGAGAGAGAGAGAGAGAGAGCCTCAGAAAGAGAGAAAGAGAGAGAGAGAGAGAGAGAGAGAGAGAGAGAGAGAGAGAGAAAGAAAGAAAGGGCACTTACAAGTCCTGATAACTAGAGAAAGTAGAAATTAGTTGAGATTCTTAGGAGGGCTGGTTGGTAACATTTAGCAAAATGATACAGCTGTATCATTGAAAGCTTTAAAAAGTTCATCATCACTACTGGGCCCTGAACCCAAGGTTATATCATCAGCCCTTTTAAAAAAAATTTAAGACAAGGTCTTCTAGGTTGGTAAATAGCTCAGGCTAGATATGAACTTACAATATTCCTGCCTCAGTCTCCTAGAGTGCTGAGATTACAGGTATGTGTTAACACATCTGGCTTCCAAAGTCTATTTTTTAAAAAAAAATTTTATTTACTATTTTTATTCTTGTTTCAGAACCTTTGTTTATTCACTCATTTTTATGGCCGGCTCAGCCTGCCCGGAGGGCAGGGCTGGCTCAGCATGTGGTGCCGGGGATCGAACTGCAGTCCCTGAAGCCACCCAAGCTTTCGAAGCAGGCGCTTTAGACCACTGAGCTATCCCGCTGGGCCCCCCAAAGTCTCTTTTTAAAAATTTAGTTATATGGCCTGCCAGATAGCTCAGCGGATTAAAGCATCTGCTTAGGCAGGTATAGGGACTGGGATTCAATTTCCTGCATGCTGTGCCAGCCCTGCCCCCAGAGCATGCTAAGATGGTGATTGAGACTAGGTATGATGGAATATGCCTATAATCCAAGCACTTGGGAGGCTGAAAACAGGAGGATCACTGAGTCCAATCTGTGTAGTGAGACCCTGTACTAAATACATAAAGAGTTAGTTATGAAGATAACTCAAAGCCAGGCAGTGGCACACACTCTTTAATCCCAGTACTGGTGGAAGCTGAGGCAGGATTGTCTCAACTGGACAACTTTTATTTACTTATCTTGTGACAGGATCTTGCTATGTAGTCCAGGATAGCCTCAGATTTGAGATCCTGCTTCAGCCTCACAAGTTTTGGGACTCCAGAGGTGCAGCATTGTGCCCATCTCAGATTCTGATAAAAGCAGTTCATTTCTACTGTGGGCGAATCCTTTTTCTTTTACTCTATATTCTTTCTCTCTATGCAGTTCAGTGAACTCGGTGTCCTTGAGCTCACTTTATAGCCCAGGCTGGTCTTCAACTCAATGATCCTCCTGCCTCAGCCTCCCCAGAGATGGGATTACAGACCTGAGGCGCCACATCTGGCTTCCTTTTACTCTATATCCTCTCTGATGTGCTGCTAAGAGAATAAGGAAAGATCTGGGAGGCTTTCTGTAGAACAGGAACCATATCAGCTCTCTTTCCTTGCTTTTAGTGATACCCTTTATAATCTTCACTGGTTGGGTGAGGCTACCCTAAAAATGAATCTGCGAGCAAACCATATGAACTTAAATAGCATCTTGCTATTTATTTATTTATTTATATTTAGTACAGGTCTATAGGGTCTTATTACATAGATTGGACTCCTAGTGATCCACCTGTGTTCAGCCTCCCAAGAGCTAGGATTATAAGCATGCCATCATGCCCAGTCTAATCATGTCTCAGCACAGGCCAGGGGCTGGGCTGGCACGGCATGCCGGGACCAACCCCAACTGCTGCATCTGCCTAAGCAGGCGCTTTAATCTGCTGAGCTATTTGGCCAGCCTATTTAATTTTTTTGAGACAAGGTCTTGCTATGCAGTTCAGGCTGGCCTTCAGCTCACTTTTGTAGCCCAGGCTGGTCTTGCACTCCCAATGATCTTCCTGTTTCAGCCTTCCAAGTGCTGGGATTACAGGTATGCAGCTCTCTACCACTGAGCTGCATTTCCAGCTCTTTTTGATTTCAGACAAGTCTTACTGGGTTCCCCAGCTGGGTTCAAACTTTCTATTTTCTTGCTTCTGCTTCCCAAGTAGGTAGGATTACAAATATATCAACATTCTTATCTAACTTAGCTTTTTGACTCAATAGCTTTAGGGCTTATCTAATGTTAATATAATGCCATTTGTTTCAGTTATCATTTGCCCACTGGTGTGGGTCTGTCTCTTGAGTCTAACCCTCTGAAAGTAAAAGAACTATTAGGGAACCAAGCCCAATCTGGGTGCAAATTTGCAGTCCTCTTGTCGTAGCCTCCCAAAGTGCTGCATGTGGGTCCCATCATACCCAGTTATTCACCTAGTCCTAAACATAGAACAAAAACAGATTATAGGGTTCGGGGCAAGTATAACATGCTGAGTTTGATCCTCGCTACCACATGCCATGGTGGAAAAGCTGACACCAGGAGGATCACTACAAATATGAACTGCTTACCGAGAACCTGTATCAAAAAAATAAATAAAAAATAAAAAGTGAGCAAGCTTTATTTAAAATAATAATAATAATAACAACAACAACAGAATATTCTTTGTCTTAGCAGTTCTCCCAACAATAACAACAACAACAACAACAACAGAGTATTCTTTGTCTTAGTTCTCCCAAAGGCTCCTATGTTAAAAGCTTGGTTGCCAGCCTACAATACTACTCAGAAATGGTGGGGCTCTTAGAAAGAGAGCCTTATGGAAAGAAGTTAGGTTCTCAAGTTGCATTCTTGAAAGGAGTACTGGGATGCCTGCCCCTTCCTGTCTCTCTCTTGTTTTCTAGCCACCACAAGGGCAACATGCTCCTCAGACATGTACACCTGCCAGGATGTACTGTGCTGCCACAGTATCAAAGCAATACAGCCAAGCAACCAAAGACTGAAATCTCCAAGATTATGAGCCCAAATAAACCTTTCCTCCTCATAATTTTTTTGTTTTTACTTTTTTTTTTTTTTTTTTTTTTTTTTTTTTTTGAGGGACTGGGGTTCAAACTCACGACCTGGCACTTGCCAGGCAGGCACTTGTGCCATGGAGCTATCTCCCCGGCCCCAATTTTTTTGTTTTTAAACTGGGATTGAACTCAGGCCCTTGTGCTTGCCAGGCAAGCGCTTATTCTGCTGAGCTATCTCCCCAGCCCCCTTATATGTTGATTGTTTCAGGTATTGTCATAGACAGAAAGCCATTTAACATAGTGTTTTCCTTAGGCACTCACAAATGAGTTATTTTATCCTATGATATAAGGAGGCATCCATGATTTGCTTCTGCTTCCTGCCTTGTTACTTACTTCTTGTGGGGGTAGCAGTTCTATGATTCCAGCTCCAGTTTTCAAACAGATGTGCAGTTGGCCTGTGTGTGGTATATTATGGTAGAAGCCAGCAGATAGACAGTATAGTGTTTCTTTGCAGACAGATGGGGATTAATTTCTATGCCACACAAAGGCATTAATTTTTATAAATCATGAACATTTCATTGCATGGCATTTGAATAAGTTGATTTCTTTTTTTTTTTTTTTGTCTTTTTGAGACAGGGTCTCGCTATGCAGTTGAGGCTGGCCTTGAGCTCACTTTTGTAGCCCAGGCTGGTCTCGAACTCACACCAATCCTCCTGCCTCAGCCTCCCAAGTGCTGGGATTACAGGCGTGCGCCACCATGCCCGGCTTGAATAAGTTGATTTCAATTGACTTAAAGTAAAAAAATAAACGCAGAGAAATCCAAACAAGTCCAAATGCAGAGTCATCAGCTATTTTGTTTAGAAACTACTAAATCTTGGAAAGCATTTGCCTAAGGAGGATTATATGTTTTCTCTCCTGTGTAAGGGCAAAGGAAATGAATTTCATCTACTTATAAATCACTAATTGGGAGCCAGGCATGGTGGCCCATGCATGGAATCCCAGTACTTGGGAGGCTAAGGCAGGAGGATCAGTGCAAATTCGAGACCAGCCTGGACTACAAAAGTGAGCTCAAGGCCAGCCTGAATTGCATAGAGATCTTGTCTCAAAAACATACACACAAAAAATGGGGGCTGGGGAGATAGCTCTGTGGCACAAGTGCCTGACTGCCCAAGTGCAAGGTCATGAATTAGAACCCCAGTCTCGAAAAAAAAAAAAAAAATCACTAATTAGGGGAGCAGAGCATTTTATTTATTTTTTTTCTTGTTTCAGAACCTTTGTTGTTTATTCACTCATTTTTATGACCGGCTCAGCCCGCCCTGAGGGCAGGGCTGGCGCAGCATGTGGTGCCGGGGATCGAACCGCAGTCCCTGAAGCCGCCCAAGCTTTCCCAAGCAGGCACTTTGGACCACTGAACCAACCCACCAGGCCCATGGAGCACAGCATTTTAAAAACTACAAACTTTAGCTAGAATTGAGAATGATGCTGTGATCCAATATAAAATAACTGTCACTGGGGCCTGGCAGGATGGCTCAGTGGTCTAAAGCACCTGCTTAGGAAAGCTTGGGCGGCTGCAGAGACTGCAGTTTGATCCCGGCACCACATGCTGCACCAGCCCTGCCCTCAGGGCAGGCTGAGCAGGCCATAAAAATAAATAAATAAATAAACAAACAAACAAACAAACAAAAGAAAAAATTATATAAAAAAATAACTGTCACTGAAATTTAGTCAGCAAGAACATCGGGTGACCAGAGTATTTCTAAAATTTTAGGGAGCGGTTATTTCTGTATCTCTATAGATGGCACAGCAGCAACTGATTCTTTTTTTTTTTTTTTTTTTTTTTTTTTTTTTTTTTTTTTTTTTTTTTTTTTGTATTTTTGAGACAGGGTCTCACTATGCAGTTGAGGCTGGCCTTGAGCTCACTTTTGTAGTCCAGGCTGGTCTCGAACTCGCACCAATCCTCCTGCCTCAGCCTCCCGAGTGCTGGGATTACAGGCATGAGCCACCACGCCCGGCCTGCAGCAACTGATTCTTAAAAACTCAGGGAAGCTACTCATTCACCTCAGTAAGATGAGAAACTTGGCAGAGAGAAACCCTTGGGACAGCAGGATTATTTGAGGAGGAATAGTGCTTCACAAAAGGCATCACAGAACCCAAGTGGTGTCATTGAGAGGAGGGTCCTACCACCCAGCTTAATGTGTGCTTCGCATCTCTTCAGAACTAATCTTAAGCACCCCACCCCTTATCTGAAATATCAGGAGTCATAGCTTCGGTAATCTAGAAAAGGTTAGAAAGTTCATGATGGCTGCTTACCAGTGCGCTCTGCTGACAGATAACCCCCGACACAAAACACTTACACGTCCTAGCTACAGTCTCCAAAGAGTCCAAAATACATTGGCTTCTTGAACTAAGACGCTCCTCAGACTCTTCCACAGATGTCTGGAACTGATAAACTCAAAGTTAAAAAAGATATCACATATTATTTGGTCCATGCATACTTAATTGCTTCTTTGGTTTTGTCTCCTCCAAACTCAAAGGTATACCCTACCCAAGATGAAAATGCCTGGTATCTACTGGAGGAATTTAGACAGACCTGCTGGAGAGTATCTCTGACTGCCAGTAGATAACTATAATCCCTGTAGGCCAGAGTCGTCATCGCACAATATTACCTCATAGCAGTTCAGGTTACTTCTTCAGAGGAGGTATATTGTAGGCAGCTGAGTTAGAAATATTATAGGCAGTCTCAGAAGGAGAGGATATGGAGGACAAGATACCTTGCAACTGTGGGAGAGACAGACACTCCCACTGTGGGCTGGACTTCAAGACAAAAAAATAAACAAGTGCAGGCACATACCTCCTAGGGATGGGCATCAGGGATTGATATTCTAATAGGTATCAGTCACCTTAGAAAAAGCCAGGAGTCAGGGATCTAAGCCCCTACAGGAAAAGTCCCTGTTCTGAATTCACATCCCTTTTTTAAGTGACTTGCTTCCTCATTTGATCCTGATTTAACCAATTTTACCTAAGCAATTGTGCTTGTCATCTTATTAGTTGACAATAGTTTTGTTCCATCTCATGGGCAAGTTCCCATGTTTTATATCTTATTTTTTTGTTTGTTTGTTTGTTCTTGTGGGACTGGGGACTGAACTCAGGTCCTTGCGTTTGCCAGGCAAGCGTTTATTCTACTGAGCTATCTCTCCAGCCCTTGTTTTACCTTAGACCCACCTCATCTCATGTTTTTCCTTTTTCTCTTTTTTTTTTTTTTTTTTTTTTTTGAGACAGGGCTTCACTCTGCAGTTCCACCTAGCCTTGAGTTCACTTTTGTATCACAGGCTGGTGTTGAACTCACACTAATCCTCCTGCCCCAGCCTCCCAAGTGCTAAGAGTTATCTCATGGTTTTGTTCTATAAAAATCCCTAGCAAAAGCATATTTCTTGGTAGCCACTAGGGGCCCTTCTGTCCTTCTCTCAGAAGCTTTCTTTCCCCCAATAAATATATTCCACTCTTTAAAAAAAAAAAAAAAAAAAAGGCTTCATAAAATATTTATTTATTTTACTAACTTACCCCCGCCTACAATCCCAGCATTGGGAGGCTGAGGCAGGAGAATCAGTATGAGTTTGAGACTAGCCTGGGCTACAAAAGTGAGCTCAAGGCCAGCCTGAACTACATAATGAGACCCTGTCTCAAAAAGACAAAAAAAGACTTCATAAAATACTTATTTATTTTACTAACTTACCTCCGCCTACAATCCCAGCACTTGAGAGGCTGAGGCAGGTGGATCAGTGTGAGTTCAAGACCAGCCTGGGCTACAAAAGTGAGTTCAAGGACAGCCTGACTTGCACAGTAAGACCATGTCTCAAAAAGACAAGAGTGCTCACTTCAGCAGTGTGCATATTTTACTAAGTTGGAAAACTGTCATTTAATTTATTTTTAATTAATAATATAGGGTGGTTAAAATTTATGTTAATAGGCTCTTTGAGACAGTCTGGCTGTGTATGGTTTTTTTTTTTTTTTTTTTTTTTTTTTTTTTTTTTGTCTTTTTGAGACAGGGTCTCACCATGCAGTTCAGGTTGGCCTTGAGCTCACTTTTTGTAGCCCAGGCTGGTTTTTTTTTTTTTTTTTTTTTTTGTCTTTTTAAGACAGGGTCTGGGGGCTGGGAAGAGACCTCTGTGGTACCACAAGTGCCTGCCTGGCAAGTGCATGGTCAACAGTTCAAATGCTGGCCCCTCAAAAAAAAACAAAAAAGGACAGGGTCTCTGGGCTGGCAAGATAGCTCAGTGGTCTAAAGCACCTGCTTAGGCAAGCTTAGGCAACCACAGGGACCATGGTTCAAACCCTGGCAACACATGCTGTACCAGCTCCACTCCCCCGGGAGGCTGAGCTGGCCATAATATAAATAAAAGAAAGAAAGACAGGGTTTCACTATGCAGTTCAGGCTGGCCTTGAGCTCACTTTTGTAGCCCAGGCTGGTCTTTTTTTGTGGGGGGGGGCACTAGGGTTCAAACTCACAACCTTGCACTTGCAGGAAGGCACTTATGCCACGGAGCTATCTCCCCAGCCCCTACCCAGGCTGGTCTTGAACTTGTACTGATCCTCCTGCTGCAGCCTCTCAAGTGCTGGGACTACAGGTGAGCACTACAGCCCAGCTGGCTGTGTAGTTCACTCTGGCCTTAAACTCACCATGTAGTCCTGGCTAGTATTGAACTCATGGTGACCCTCCTGCCTCAGCCTCTTTAGTGCTGGGATTACAGGTGTGTATGCTCAACAATACATTATAATTATTAAAGGTCTTAAGTAAGATGCTTTAATTCCTTGAAATGAAGCTAACTTACCCTTTGAATGCTTTCTCTGACCTGGGAAATGAAGTTGTGTAGAGTCTCACTGGAGTGGGAGAAAAAAAGACAAAAAGATTTTGTGAAATACTGAAACAACATGTAACAGAGTTGATCCTCTGAGTATGGCAAGTATTCATCTACAAGAGCATCGAAACACTGCTTGGTCAGAGATGGATCTGAACTCAAAAGCCTCAGAGCCCAGAAGGATTCTACTACCTCAGCCTCCTGAGTACTCTGATTACAGATAGGCGTGCCATGCCTGACTTGAGCAAGTCAAGTGTTTACTAAAGTAGGAAAGACAAGGTTTTATTCTTACAGCAACCATAACTTCAGAAAGTAGTGGTTTATTCTAGTGGTTCAAAATCCCTAGACATGGGGCCCATGAGATAGCTCAGCAGTCTAAAGCACCTGCTTAGGCAAGCTTAAGCAACCACAGGGGCCGCAGTTCAATTCCTGGCACCACATCCTACACAAGCCCTACCCTCAGGGCAGGCTGAGCTGTCTGTAACATAAATACACCTGTAATCCCAGCACTTGGGAGGCTGAAGCAGGAGGATTGATGTGAGTTGGAGACCAGCCTGGGCTATAAAAGTGAGCTTATGGCCAGCCTGAACTGCATAGCGAGACCCTGTCTCAAAAACAGACATAAATAAATAAATAAATAAATAAATAATAAATGTTAATTTGATTTTTAAAAATCCCTAGAGGGGGAAAAATCCCTAGACACATCTTAGTTTCATCATAATACTGACTATAATAGGAAAGTAATACATAAACAATTCTATGAGGGTTTTGCTTTTTTTTTTTTTTTTTTTTTTTTTTTGGTATTGGAAATCAAACTCACAACCTTCAGCTTGCCAGGCAGGAACTTGTGCTACTGAGCTATATCTCCAGCCCTGTTTTTCAGACAGGGTCTCACTATATAATGCAGTTTAGTGTTAAGCTCTCAATGATCCTGCCTCAGCTTTCTTCCTGAGGGCTGAGATTACAGCTGAGCATGTACCACCAATATTTATGTAACAGATCTTCATTTTTATAGAAGGCTGGGTGTGGTGGCTCACAGGTGTAATCCAAGCGCTGGGGAGGCTGAGGCAGGAGGATCACTGCAAGTTCAAGACCAGCCCCCCCCCAAAAAAAAAGACCAGCCCCAGCTATAGAGTAAACTCAAGGCCAGCCTGAACTGCATAGTAAGACCCTGTCTCAAAAAAAAAAAAAATTAAGTATGTTGCCTATTAAATCTAAAGAGGAAATTTTATAGCTTACTACCAAGAAAACTAATTTCTCTGATTCAATTCCTTACATGAAAATGAATGTAGGAGCTGGGGGTGGTGGCACACCCTGTAACCTCAGAACTTGGGAGGTTGAGGCAAGAGGATTGGTGCGAGTTCAAGACCAGCCTGGGCAAAAGTGAGCACAAGGCCAGCCTGAACTGCATAATGAGACCCTGTCTCAATAAAGACAAAAAAAAAAAAAAAAAAAGAAAGAAAAGAGAAAAGACTGGCAAGATGGCTCAGGACTAAGCGCCTGCTTAGGCAAGAGCAGGAGTGGGAGTGTGTGGGGTGGGGAGTGGGAGATTCTATCCCCAGCACCACAAGCCTCGCAGGCCCCACCCCCAGGGTCATGGCACAACCACCAAGACCCTATAATCCTAGTGCGGGGAAGGCTGAAAACAGGAAGTTGACTAGAGTCCAAACTGTATACTAAGACCCTGTACCAAATACGTTTGTTTATTTATTTATTTATTTATTTATTCATTCATTCATTCATTCATTCATTCATTTAGAGACAGGGTCTCATTATGCAGTTCAGGCTGGCCTTGAACTCACTTTTGTAGCTCAGGCTGGTCTCGAACTCACACTGATCCATCCTCTTGCCTCAGCCTCTCCAGTGCTGGGATTATAGGTGTGCACCACCACACCCAACTGTACCAAATACATTTTTAAAAAAAGAAAAGAAAAGAAACACTGATTTGCTTATCCATTTGAAGTTTCCACACCTGTCACATTTGTCTTTTGCTCTTTGGTTTTTCTCCTCAAACTGTTTCAAAAGGCATTTTGATTTTCCAGCTGGTAAGGGAAGAGAAAATAATGCTTCATCCTTCGTCTCTCCTCCAAAGAGGTATGGTTTTGTCTGATACTTTGTGAAGATACTAGGTTCACTCTGTTAAATGAAAAAAATAATCAACATACCATCTTACATATAAACATATTATAGAATTCATTATTTTCTGTACAATGAAGAATCATTGGAAAGGAGGGAGAACAAAAGGTAAGGGGGCAGGGGAGAGAGAAGGGGGAGGGGAGTGAGGAGGGCATGTAGCTAAACGTGAGGCTTTGGATTCAAGCATACATCTCATACACACATACACAGTCAGCTAACATGGCTGGAGGGGGCAGCCTGATAAAGTAAAATAAAATAAAATGGCTGGAAATCAGTTGTGTTAATTTTGTCCTGGGGATTGAACTCAGCACCTGTGCTTGCTAGGTGGGTGCTTATGCCACTGAGCTACCTCCCCAGCCCAGTTGCACAAATTTAAAGGTAGTAACAGAAATTGCTATTTTTAAGATAGTGTATTGAAGTTTTTATAATTACGGGTTCAACTCAAATTGTTAAGTATTTTTTATCTGTCTGTCTGTCTGTCTGTCTGTCTGTCTATTTGATACAGGGTCTTGTTATGCAGTTTGGACCTAGAATGGATTTCAGGTCCTTGTGTTTGCCAGGCAGGTGCTTAGATTGCTTGAGCTATTGCTACAGACCCTCAAACTGCTGTTTGTATTATGCTTTGAGATAAGGATCTGCTAATGTAGTCCACACCAGCTTTGAACCTGCCTGAGCCTCCTGAGTCAGGATTCAGGTGTGTATCACCACATGTGGAAAACTGCTGGATATTTTTTATTTTTTAGTTCAGGGTCTACAGGGTTTCACTACACAGATTAGGACTCCTAGTGATCCTCTGGTTTTCAGCCTCGCAAGTGCTGGGATTACAGATGCATACACGCCCTGGGACAGGGCCAGCAAGCACACTGGCCTGCCTAAGCAGGTGCTTTAGTCCCCTGAGCTATGTGGTGTGGCTGGCCATAAACTGCTGGGTTTTTTTTTTTTTGATGCTAGTAAATTTGAAACTTGATATTAAACTTGGTGTAATGGTACATGTCTGTAATCCCAGCACTGGGGAGGCTAAGACAGGAACATCGCTGCAAGTGTTAGACCAGTCTGGGATACACAGTGAACTCAAAGCAAGCAAAAGAATAAAATAAAGAGGTCTGCAAGATAGCTCAGCGGGGACCTGGCGGGATGGCTCAGTGGTCTAAAGCACCTGGTTGGGAAAGCTTGGGCGGCTTCAGGGACCATGGTTCGATCCCCGGCACCACATGCTGTGCCAGCCCTGCCCTCAGGGCAGGCTGAGCCGGCCATAAAAATGAGTGAATAAAAAAAATAAAGGTTCTGAAACAATAAATATATAAAATAAAAAATTCAAAAAAGAAAAAAAAAGATAGCTCAGCGGTCTAAAGCACCTGCTTAGACAAGCTTAGGCAAAACCATGGTTTGATCCCTGGCACTATATGCTAAACCAGCCCCACCTGCAGGGTGAGCTGAAGCCAGCCACAAATAGAATAAATTTTATCTAAATTTTTCTCTAGTTTATGAAAATTATATTTGTTGTGAAATTTTCAAAACTAGTATGACTGGGGCCCGTGAGATGGTTCAGTGGTCTAAAGCACCTGCTTAGGAAAGCTTAGGCAACTGCAGGAACCACAGTTCTATCCCAACACCACATGCTGTGCCAGCCCCACTCCTAGGGCAGGCTGAGCTGGCCATAAAAAAAAAAAACCAAAAAACTAGTATGACTAGACTTAGGAAAGAAATTTGCATTTCCCTAGGAGTGTTCAATGGTCCCAATATTCTATATTGTTTTCTGGTTGTTTTTTTTTTTTTTTTTTTTTTGTCTTTTTGAGACAGGGTCTCGCTATGCAATTGAGGCTGGCCTTGAACTCACTTTTGTAGCCCAGGCTGGTCTCAAACTCACACCAATCCTCCTGCCTCAGCCTCCCGAGTGCTGGGATTACAAGCGTGAGCCACCACGCCCGGCTCTATATTGTTTTGGTAAAAGGATAAACTGCAAATATATATGTGTTTTTTCTTTCAGGCCACCACATCAAATGAGTTACCAATAAAGCACAAATTTATTCAGGATAACAGTCAGTAGAAAGGTACAATTCTAAGGGCCAGCCAGATAGCTTAGGCACACTCAGGAACCAGGGTTCAATCCCTAGAGTGCCACACCAGCCCCACCTCTGGGGGTGCACTGAGGCTGGGTGTGGTGGTGCACCCCTGTAATTCCAGCACTTGGAAGGCTGAAAACAGGAGGATTGTTATGAGTCCAATCTGTGTAGGGAGACCCTGTAGACCCTGTACTAAATGCATTTTTTAAAAAATGTACAATTCTGAAATATATTTCAGGTCAGGCACGGTGGCACACACTTATAATCAGAAGGTTGAAGCAGGAGGAGGTGGCACACACTTATAATCAGAAGGTTGAAGCAGGAGGATCCCTTTCAGTTCAAGGGCAGGGCCAGGAGCTAGCTCAGTAGAATAAGTGCTTGCCTGGCAATAGTAAGATCCTGAGTTCAATCCCCAGTACCATACACACAAAGAAACCAGTTCAAGGGTGGCAGCCTGGGCAACAAAGTGAGTTCAAGGCCAGACTAAACTGCATAGTGAAACCCCATCTCAAAAAAACAAACAAACAAAAAAACCAAAGTAAGCCAGGTATGGTAGTGCATGCTTTTAATACCAGCACTCTAGAGGTGGAGGCAGGAGGATCACTGCAAATTTGACACTAGCCTAGGGTACAAAGGGAGAGCAAGGCCAGCCTGAGCTGCATAGTGAGACCTATCTCAAAAAGACCCCCCCCCCAACAAAAGTGGCCAAGATAGCTCAGAGGACTAAGTGCCTGCTTTGGCAAGTGCAGGGACCAGAGTTTGATCCCTGATTCTCATGCCTACCAGCCCCGCCCTTGGGGCATTCTGAACCCACGGAGACCGGGCATGGTGGCGCACACCTGTAATCCCATCCCTAGGTGGGCTGAAAACAGAAGGATTACTACGAGTCCAAGCTGTATAGTGAGACCCTGTACTAAATACATAAAATGAGGGGCCTGGCAGAATGGCTCAGTGGTCTAAAGCACCTGCAGGTGGCTGCAGGGACCATGGTTCAATCCCTGGCACCACATGCTGTGCCAGCCCTGCCCTCAGGGCAGGCTGAGCCAGACATAGAAAATAAATAAACAAACAAACAAAAGTTCTGAAACAAGAAAAAAATACTAAAAAAATACGTAAAATGAAAAATAAAAATAAAAGACAAAAAAAGACCTAAATAAATAAACGCTCTAACAGAAAAATTTTCATAACTTATCTCCATAATGACCATGAAATATGTGTAGAGAAATTCTAGAAATGTGACTCACATCCAGAGAATTCTGTTGTGATTGTTTTGGATGTCTCAAGTGAGCACCTAAGTCTAAGGGTGCTGACAGGGTCTCTGAATTTTCCGGACAAAACTGAGATCCAAAGAGGAACTGGGAATCACTGAGAGCAGCATAATCAGTCTGATTATTATTCCAGTTAGAAGACTTAGTGGTCCTGAAATTAAGCAAAAATAAATACATTAATAATAATCTAAAAAATAATAAAAATATATGCACAGACATAGGCGAATATCCTTTTTAAAATTTAATTTTATTTTATTTTTAACCTCATTTATTTATTTGTGTTATGGCCAGCTCAGCCTGCCCTGGGGGTGGGACTGGCACAGCATATGGTGCCAGGGATGGAACCAAGGTCCCTGCAGTTGCCTAAACTTTCCTAGGCAGGTACTTTAGATCTCTGAGACATCTCATCAGCCCAAGTAGGGTAATAACTTTTTTTTTTTTTTGAGACAGGGTCTCACTATGCAGTTGAGGCTTGCCTTGAGCTCACTTTTGTAGCCCAGGCTGGTCTCGAACTCGTACTGATCCTCCTACCTTAGCCTCCCGAGTGCTGGGATTACAGGCGTGCATTACCACGCCTGGCAAGGCTAATATCTTGAATAAATGTTAATTCATAATTCACAATTTCAGAATATCCTGGGCAGAATGTTAGTTAGTTCTCTGATCTCAAAGGCCCTTTACACATGCCCAGTATTACCTACAAAGACACACTCATACATAAAAATTAGGGGGGATTTTGTTTGTTTTGAGACAGGGTGTCATCATATCATGCAGAGCAGCTGGGTGTGGTGGCTCACGCCTGTAATCCCAAGCACTCAGGAGGCTGAGGCAGGAGGATTGGTGCGAGTTCGAGACCAGCCTGGGCTACAAAAGTGAGCTCAAGGCCAGCCTCAACTGCATAGTGAGACCCTGTCTCAAAAAGACAAAAAAAAAAAAAATCACACTTTTATCAAAGGCAATTTTGTGTGCAAATAATTTAAAAGTGAGCTCGATCATAAATCTTTTATGTGAATTTTTGTTGTTTGAGGCAAGATCTCTGCGTAATACAGGCTGGCCTTGAATTGTGATCCTCCTACCTTAGCCTCCAGATTTAGGCCTGTACTCCCATGCCCATCTTATTTATGTGAAATTTTAAACCCACATTATGCACACTGAACAAATATGCCGAGTATAAAGAAAATGAAGAAGGACACACATACACTTTCTTAAAAGTATGTGCCTGTGGGTAAGGGAATAGGAGAGAAGGAACCATAATAGAATAAATGCAAGATAAATTCCACTGTGGGATGTTTGCATCCCCCTCTTATGGTTTATGTCTAGTTGCCCTCCCAAAGCCTCATGAGTCATGGGGTGGGGACTTCTAGAGTTTGAGATTTGATCCATGATCCACTGGGATTATGTGTTTTAATACTGATGAGATTATGATCTGAGTACTGCTGGGAATTATAGGTGTGGCCTGAGGCAGATAGGCTAAGGCAGAGAGCCTGATGTAATTTAAAGAGAGACAGAGAGACAGACTAGCACTGTTACTCTGCTGCTGTGATTGCAGTTGCTCCACTGCCCTGATTGTTTGGCTGCCTCGGTCACCATTTTGTTGCTATTCTGCTGCCATGAACTGGATGCTCTCTGCCCTGTTCCACTCAGCCTTGGACCAGCAGAATATGGACTGAAACCTCCAGTAACTGTGAGCTAAAGAAACCTTTCCTTCCTTCATTTTGAGTGTTGGGTATTTGTCCCAGCAACAGGTAAAAAGTAACTGAGACACCTCCTCAAATTTATGTCCAAAGAAAAGGTATTTAGAGGTGGAGCCTTTGGAAAGCACTCAGGTTTTGATGACATTCTGAGGGGAGGATAGGATTAGTGTCCTTAAAAGAAGAGACATCAGATAGCTAAGAAATGCTAAGATGTGCCCCAACACACATGTAGTATACCTTAGCTTCTTAGTCATGAGAAGACACATAATCAAAGAAATCTGTCTATAAGCCAGGAATAAAAGCCTCACTAGAAACCAACCAAGTTTGCACCCTGACTCGACTCAAGAACTGTAAGAAAATAAATTTCTCACTTCTGGTCTACATATTTTGTTGTAGTAGCCTGAGAAGACAGGTTTCATCCACAGAGAAGCATATGAACAATTCAAACCTATGCACAGGAGTAACAAAAAGAATTTTTTTTTAAAAGCTGTGCATGGCGGCACATATCTGAGATCTAGCACTTAAGCCGCTGAGGCAGAAGATTGCCACTTCAAGCCCAACCTATGCTATACGTTGAGATCCTACCTCAAACTCAAAAACAAAACAATTTTTTTTTTGTCTTTTTGAGTCAGGGTCCCACTATACAATTCTGGCTGGCCTTGAGCTCACTTGTGTAGCCCAGGCTGGTCTCAAACTCTCACTGATCCTCCTGTCTCAGCCTCCCAAGTGCTGGGATTACAAGCGTGTGCCACCACGCCTGGCTAACAAAATTTTTTTGATATATGTATTGTTCCTTTTCATATTTTTAGTGTCTCTTTTTTTGTCTTTTTGAAACAGTGTCTTGCTATGTAGTTCAGGCTGGCTTTGAGCTCACTTTTGTAGCCCAGGCTGGTCTCAAACTCATACCAATCCTCCTGCCTCAGCCTCCCAAGTGCTGGGATTACAGGCATGTGCCACCACGTCCAGCAAGTGTCTTGTCTTTTCTTGCTTTAAATATAGGTATCTATGAGCTTCCATCATCTACTTGCTTTCCTTCGAAGTCTATGCCAGTCTTAATTTTGAGTGTATATTAGTCATACAGAATAGTGGATTTCACTTAGGATATTTGAATATGAATAAAATATATTTTGATATTTTATAAATCCCATTACCTTTCATGTCAGTGTTTAAACCTCATGCATGAAGGGAGGCCCACAAGTTTGAGCCCAGCTTGAGCAATTTAGTAAGACTGTATCAAAGAGGGGGCAGGGTTGAGGATGTAGCTTAGTATAAAAGCCTTGGGTTCAATCCCCAGTAATGCCAAAAAACATTTGTCAAGGTTTTATTTAAAAACTAGATGTGGTAGCACATGCCTGTAATCTCAGCACTTGCAAGGCTGAGGCAGGAGGATCTGTGTGAGCTCGAGACCAGCCTGGGCTACAAAAGTGAGCTCAAGGTCAGCCTGAACTACATAGCAAGACCCTGTCTCAAAAAGACAAGAAAAATAAATAAATAAATAAATAAATAAATAAATAAATAAATAACATTCTATTTTTCAAGGGCTGGCCAAATAGCTCAGCAGATTAAAGTGCCTATTTAGGCAAAGCAGCGGTCAGGGTTCCATTCCCAGCATTTTGGGCTGGCCCCGCCCCTGGGGCATGCTGAGACTAGGATAGAGACTGGGCATGGTGACACATGCCTGTAATCCCAGCTCTTGGGGGGATCACTACTGAGTCCCATCCACAGTAAGACCCTGTAGACCCTTACTAAAATACAAAAAAAACTAAAAAAAAAAAAAAAGATATTTCAACTGGGTGTGATGGTACATACCTGGAATCCCAGCACTCAGAAGGATGAGGTAGAATTATCATGAGTCTGAGGACATACTGGGCTACATAGTAAGTTCAAGGCCACCTGAACTATACATCCTGACACTGTCTCAAAAAATCAAAATGAAAAACAACCAGAAAAATTACCTCAGACAAGTTGGTGATACATGCCTGTAATCACAGTATTCAGGAGGCTGAGGCAGGAGGATTGCCACGAAGTCTAGCTCAGCCTGGACTATATGATGGGTTTAAGGCCAGGCTGGATTGCATAGTGAGGCCCTATCTCAAAAAAAAAAAAAAAAAGCAACCAAATGAAAAAAGACATCTTGGTAACAACTTCCATTTAGTTAATGTTAGTGAGGCCGGGTGTGGTGGCGCACGCCTCTGATTCCAGCACTTGGGAGGCTGAGGCAGGGGATCAGTGCAAGTTCGAGACCAGCCTGGGCTACAAAAGTGAGCTCAAGGCCAGCCTGAACTGCATAGCGAGACTTTGTCTTAAAAAGACAATTAATTAATTAATTAATTAATTAATGTTACTGAGTAACCTGAAAATAAAAAGCTTTTCATCAGCTCATACATATTTATTCACAAATTGCTCTATTTTCAAAAGTTCAACTCAAATTTTTTAGTGTGTAAGTACATACTTTAAGTTAAAGAAATGTTCATATTATCAGTACAAACAAATGTTAATTTATATATTGTGGGGGCTGGGGAGATAGCTCCGAGGCACAAGTGCCTGCTGGGCAAGTGCAAGGTCGTGAGTTCGAACCCCGGTCCCAAAAAAAAAAAAAATTTATATATTGTGATAAGCAATATTAATACTATGGACTTGCAAGATAGGTTAGCAGTCTAAAGCACCTGCTTAGGTAAGCTTAGGCAACTGCAAGAACCACAGTTCAATCCCTGGCACCACATGCTGCTCTAGCCCTACCCCCAGAGCAGGCTGAGGCAGCCATAACATAAGTAAATAAATAAATAAAGTTTAAAACATACTAAAAGAAACTCAATAATTCAAGTAGAAGGGCAATTATTTTTATTCATAGAACTTTTTCTTGAGATTAGCAAAAGTAATGGGCTTTGGGCTGGGAGATAACTCAGTAGAATAAGCACTTGCCTGGCAAGTACAGGGACTGGAGTTCAATCCCCAGTTCCAAAAATAAATAAATAAATGCCAGGTGTGGTGGTGCATGCCTGTAATCCCAGCACTTGGGAGGCTGAGGCAGGAGGATCGGTGAGAGTTTGAGACCAGCCTGGGCTACAAAAATGAGCTCAAGGCCAACCTGAACTGCATAGTGAGACCCTGTCTCAAAAAGACAAAAAAAAAAAAAAGAAAAAAGAAAAGAAAAGTAATGAGTTTCACATGTATATTGTAATGCAGGTTATATAATCATTGCTCAAAATAGCAATAATCACGTAGGCTAGAAAAAACAAAAAGTTCTGCAACCCTACTGAAATAATGTAAGATTTATATCTGGAGCCAATAATCTGGAATTTGGCACTTTTTTTTTCTTTTTTTTTTTTTTTGTTTTTTGTTATTTGAGACAGGGTCTTACTATGCAACCTAGGCTGGCTTCCAATTCAAGACCATCCTCCTGCCTCAGCCTGCCAAGTGCTAGGATTATAGCCATGCACTACCACACCCGGCTACAACCTGGAGTTAAATTTATGGGGTGGTGAGGTAGCTCAACGGACTAAGCTGCCTGCTTAGGCAAGTGCAGGGACCGGGTTTGATCCCTGGCACCACATACTGTGCCAGCCCTGTTTTCAGGTGTGTGTTGAGCTGGCCAACAAGACCTGGTGTAGTGCACACCCCTGTAATCCCAGCACTGGAGGGGGAGGGGGCTGAAAACAGGACATCACTACAAGTCTGAGACCCTGTACCAAATATATATTTTTTAAATTATCTACTTTGGGGGCCTGGTGGGATGGCTCAGTCGTCTGGAGCCCCTGCTTGGGAAAGCTTGGGCGGCTTCAGGGACCTCGGTTCGATCCCCGGCACCACATGCTGTGCCAGCCCTGCCCTCGGGGTGGGCTGAGCCAGCCATAAAAATGAGTGAATAAACAAAGGTTCTGAAACAAGAAAAAAAAAAATAAATAAATAAATAAAATTTAAAAAATAAATAAATAAATTATCTACTTTGTATTACCTCTAAGAACTTTTTTATTTTTGGGAAATAGAGACAATGTGTTCTAGGGTTTTGATCAATTAATAACTTTCTTCAGGAAGGTGTTAGGGAGGGAAAGAAGTATTTAATGACACCAAAAGCAATAGAATTCACTTTAATAAAATGCACTATTTGGGACTACCCTTAAAATTAGGAATAATAGATTTAATGTAGGTTACTGGGCACCAATCTAAGTGCCTCAGTAGACCACTTAGTAGGGCAATGGAGTGGGCATGATCTTTTCTTTTTTTTTTTTTTTTTTTTGTATTATGGCTGGCTCAGCCTGCCCTGGGGGTAGGACTGGAACAGCCCGTGGTGCCGGGATTGGTCCCTGCTGCCACCTAAGCTTTCCTAAGCAGGAAAGCTTTAGATCGCTGAGCCATCCTGCTGGCCCTAGGCATGACCTTTTCTTTAGTACTGGAGTTCAAATTCAGTACCTTCTGCTTTCAATGCATGTGCTTATGCCACTGAGCTTTCTCCCCTGCACCCCCCCTTTTTAAAAGTTATTTATTTAAGCTGGGCGTGGTGGCTCACGCCTGTAATCCCAGCACTTGGGAGGCTGAGGCAGGAGGATTGGTGCGAGTTCAAGACCAGCCTGGGCTACAAAAGTGAGCTCAGGGCCAGACTGAACTGCATAGCGAGACCCTGTCTCAGAAAGACAAAAAAAAAAAGTTATTTATTTACTTACTTGAGATCTTTCTTTTTTGGGGGGGTCTTTCTGAGAGAGAGAGATTGTCTTGCTATGCAATTCAGGCTGGTCTTGTGCTCACTTTGTAGCCCAGGCTGGTCTCGAACTCACAAACTATCTTTTCTGGAGTAGGCATTATGTTAAAGAGCCTGTCAACAAGGGGCTCTGATCCCCTTAATACCTACCAATTCCACTATGAAGTCAAACTCATAAATGAATGATGATTCGATTCTGCTCTTTACTATTTCAGTAGAGTTGCCCCAACTGTGGTCAGATGCTATATGCTGGACATTTTCTGATTTTCATACATACAGTCTATAAGCTCAGTGCTATAACTGTATAGTACTCGGTTAACAGACCTGACTCCCTCCTGGGAAATGAGAAGAATCAAAAAGATAAGCATAGAGCCAGGCCGTGGTGGCACACACCTGTAATCCCAGCACTTGAGAGGCTAAGGCAGGAGAATGGATATAAGTTCAAGACCAGCCTGGGCTACAACAGTGAGCTCAAGGCCAGCCTGAACTGCATAGCAATACCCTGTCCCAAAAAATCAAAAACAAAAGAATAGGAATGAGCATTGATGACAAGGGAAATGAAAAAAGAGTCAGTATGGGGGTATCTCCATTACTATAAACTAAAATGACAGAAATTTTTTTTCTATGAAACCTTAAGAATCTCTTAAGTATAGGAGAATGTAACCAGAAAACTTACCCAGAGCCTGAAGGAATACTGAACATCTCTTTCATATTCCAGACATTAAAACTCATTTCTTGCGGAATTTCTCTACCAAAAAAAAAAAAAACCAAATTAATAAGAAAATAAGAATATTAATTAAGATTAGTCAGGCATGGTAGTACATTCTTGTAATTCCTTATAATTCAAGTACTCAGGAGGTTAAGGTAGAAGGATCAAAAGTTCAAGTAGCCTGCCCCATATACCAAGGCCCTATTTCAAATTAATTAACTTTGAGGCAACATCTCAGTAAATCATTGTTTTGCACAGGCTGGGCTTGAACTCAAGAACCTGCTGTCTAGGGCCAGGCAGGATGGCTCAGTGGTCTAAAGCGCCTGCTTAGGAAAGCTTGGGCACCTGCAGGGACCGCGGTTGGATCCCCAGCACCACATGCTGTGCCAGCCCTGCCCTCAGGGCAGGCTGACACAGCCATAAAAATAAATAAACAAACAAAAGTTCTGAAACAAGAAAAAAAATAAAAAAGAACCTGCTGTCTCAATTTCCCAGATTACTAGAATTATAGGTATGTACACCTATGATGGGCTGGGAAAAATTCAAAACCAGGTCAGTCCAGTACCAAAGCATACTGGTTGTTGTTTAGAACTTTCTTTCTTTCTTTCTTTCTCTCTCTTTCTTCTTTCTTTCTTTCTTTCTTTCTTTCTTTCTTTCTTTCTTTCTTTCTTTCTTTCTTTCTTTCCTTCTTTCATGTAATGGCTGGCTCAGCCTGCCCTGGGGGTGGGGCTGGCGTAGCATGTAGTGCTGGGGATCAAACTGAGGTCCCTGCAGTTGCCTAAGTTTGCCTAAGTAAGCGCTTTACACCACTGAGCTACCTTGCTGGCCACACCATGCTGTTTAAAGCACACTATGTTTTGTTTCTTACAAAAAAAATTTTTGTTGTTGTTTTTTTGTTGTTGTTTTTGGTGGTACCAGGGGTTAAATTCAGGAGCTTGCCCTTGCAAGGGCAAGCACTTATTCCACTGAGCTATCTCCCCAGTCCCTGTTTTGTTTCTTAGTATTGGCTTTGTTTTAAGTGCTTTCTAGGACCAAGGAGATCTGAATGTCTCCCTTTATTAGTACTAGAGTGTTAAACTGAAAACTATAGGGCAAGTTTAGGCAACTGCAGGGACCACAGTTTCATCCCTAGTACCACATACTGCGCCAGCCCCACCCCCAGGGCAGGCTGCGCAGGACATAACATAAACAAAGCTTTTAAAAAAAATGAAACTATATAGCTAGCTGTCTTAGCTTGCTTTATTTTTACTTTTTTGAGACAGGGTCTTGCTGTGTAGTTCAGGCCTGCCTTAAACTTATTATGGAGCCCAGGCTGGCCTCAAACTCAGTGTTTTTTTTTTGTTTGTTTGTTTTCATGGAACCAGGGATCGAACTCAGGCCCTTGCACTTGCCAGGGAAGTGCTTATCCTACTGAGCTGTCTCTCCAGACCCTCAAACTCAGTGTTCTTGCCTGAATCTCCAATGTTTTAGGATTACATGTGTGTGCCACCACATCTAGCCAAAAGCTTTAGAAGTCACCAGATAAGGGCTTAGGATGTAGCTAGTGGCATAGCATCTGCCTGGCTGGCCTGAAGCCCTGAGTGCAATTCCCAATTAAAAAAAAAAAAAAAACCCACAGGTGTGGTATTACATGCCTATAAACTTAGTACTCAGGAGGCTGAGGTAAGACAATCACTGGGAGGGGCTGGGGAGATAGCTCAGTAGAATAAATGCTTACCTGGCAAGTACAAAGGGCTGAGTTCAATCCCTGGTTCCACACACATACACAAAAAAGGATCACTGGGAGTTGGAGGCCAACCTGGGCTACAAAGTGAGCCCAAGGGCAGCCTGACCTATATAGTGAAACTGTTTCAAAAACACACACAAAAAAAAAGGTACCAGATTTCTTAGACTTGCAAGGTGAGTGAAGTTGGCCATATTTTTTAATGTCTTGTCATTAAATGACCAAACTTTTATTTATATATTTTCTAACTTTATATATCTATTTATATTATGGCTGGCTCAGCCTGCCCTAGGGGTGGGGCTGGCGCAGCATGTGGTGTTAGGGATGGTACCTCGGACCCTGTGGTTGCCTAAGCTTGCCTAAGCAGGCACTTTAGACTGCTGAACTATCTCACCAGTCCATAAAGGATGACATCTAAAAGAACAGAGATAGGAATTCAAGGACATAAATATGGAGTGATTCAGGGATAAAGTACCTGTTTAGTGTGTGTGAAGTCCTAGTTCAATGGCCAACAACAAAATAAACCAAACATGACCCTGGACTAAATCCTCAGGATGGGGGGGGATCCTATACAAAACATCAATAAAATGTTGTAAAAAAATAAAAAATAAAAAATAAACCAAATATGAGTATCAGTCAGACATGACAGTGTATGCCTATAATCCCAACATTCTGAGAAGCTGAGGCAAGAGGTTTCCCAGTTCAAGTTTCACTTTAACAATTTAACAACCTAGCAAAATCATATTCTAAAAAATGTTCAAAAAGAAGAGCTGGGAAAAAAAAAAAAAAAAAAAAAAAAGGGCTGGGGTTTTATGTGAAGATTGACATAGAAGCATGTCTTTTTTTTTTTTTTTTTTGTCTTTTTGAGACAGGGTCTCACTATGCAGTTGAGGCTGGCCTTGAGCTCAATTTTGTAGCCCAGGCTGGTTTTGAACTCGCACCAATCCTCCTGTCTCAGCCTCCCGAGTGCTGGGATTACAGGCGTCAGCCACCACACCTGGCTGAAGCATGTCTAAGTACTGTGAAAAAGTAATATAGGGGAGTGTTTCAATAAAAATATATTCAGGGTATAGGCCCTGAAATAAAGCAGCTTGCCTGGTCTGCAGGAAGCACTGGGTTAAAAAAATAAATGAAGGGCTGAAGAGACAGATCTGCAGTCTGAGTTTGCCTGGCAAGCATAAAAACCTGGGTTCCAAGCCAACCCAGGGTGGGCACTGAGCCACTACTGAAGACAGGTATGGTGGTGCACACCTGAAATCCCAGCCCTGGGGAGGCTGAGACAGGAGGATCACTACAAGTCTGAGCTGCATAGCAAGACCATGTATCAAATAGATAAACAAACAAATAATTTAATAAATAACTAAATAAAGCCGGGCATGGTAGTGCACACCTATAATTCCAGCACTTGGGAGGTTGAGGCAGGAGGATCAGTGTGAGTTCAAAACCAGCCTGGGCTACAAAAGTGAGCTCAAGGTCAGCCTGAACTGCATAGCGAGACCCTGTCTCAAAAAGACAAAAATAAATAATTAAATAAATAGGGGCCAGGGAAATAGCTCAGCAACATAAGCACCTGCATGGCAAGAGCAACGTCCTGAGTGTGATCCTCAATACCAAAAAAAAAAAAAAAAAAAAAAAAAAAAAAAAAAAAAAAAAAAAAAAAAAAAAAAAAAAAAAAAAAAAAAAAAAAGCAAAACCAAAGACACAATCATTTAGTTCCTGGAATAAAAACTGGTACTTACTTACTAGCTCTTAATTACTTTCTCAGAGAATGTGGCTTTACCATTTTCAAATAAATCCATCATCTCTGGGGGCTTTCACATTCCCCTGCTCTCAGTTATAAGTTTTCTAAATTTTTTGAGACAGGGTCAAACAACACACATAGTCCAAGTTGACTTTAAGCACACTATGTAACCCAGATTAGCCTAAAACTCCTGGCAATCCTGCTGCCTCAGTTTTTAAAGTACTGGGGGCCAGGGAGATAGCTCCATGGCACAACTGCCTGCCTGGCAAGTGCAAGGTCATGAGTTTGAACCCTGGTCCTGCCCCCCCCAAAAAAATCCAAAGTACTGGGATCACAAGCATGTACCACCATACCTGGGTTTCATTTTTTTATCTCAACCCTCTAAACATGGTTTAGATGTCTCCTCCCTTATAAACTACCTTAAAAATCAGTTTAATATTACTTCCCTACAAGGCAAATAAATTAATAACGTTCTTTGCGAGGTGTGGTAGCAAATGCCTATAATCACAGAATTTGGGGAGCTAGGGGCTGGGGAGATAGCTCTGTGGCACAAGTGTCTGACTGTTGAGTGCAAGGTTGTGAGTTCGAACCCTGGTCCCACAAAAAAAAAAAGCATTAAAAAAAAAAAAGAATTTGGGAAGCTGAGGCAGGTGAATTTGCAAATGAGTTCAAGCCAGCCTGAATTACAAAGTGAAATTCTGTCTCCAAAAACATTAATTCAGGGGCCCGGCGGGATGGCTCAGTGGTCTAAAGCGCCTGCTTAGGAAAGCTTGGGAGGCTTCAGGGACTGCGGTTGGATCCCCGGCACCACATGCTGAGCCAGCCCTGCCCTCTGGGCAGGCTGAGCCAGCCATAAAAATGAGTGAATAAACAAACAAAGGTTCTGAAACAAGAAAAAAAAATTAAAACAAAAAAGTTATATAAAAAAAACAAAAAAACAAAACAAAAACATTAATTCATAATATTCCTCATAGAGATGACAACCGAAATTTTTTTAGGATAAGGTCTGTTCAAGACAGGGTCTCACTATGTAGTTCATGGTTTTTTGTTTGTTTGTTTGTTTGCTATATAGTTAAGACTGGCCTTGAGCTCACTATAGCCCAGGCTTGTCCCAAACTCCCAACAATCCTCCTGCCTCAGCCTCCTGATTACTGGGATTACAGGAATGTGCCACCATGCTAAGCTAAGAAATTTGCTTTACGGGCAGGGTGACAGTTCACCAGTCTAAGCTCCTGCCTGGCAAGTGCAAGGACCCAGATTCAATCCCCAGGACTATATGCCATGCCAGCCCTAGAACCCTGGGCACACCATGCTGGCCACTAAAACCTGGCATGTGTGCATGCCTGTAATCCCAATGCTGAGGAGGCTGAGACAGAAGAATCACTATGAGTCTGAGCTTCATAGTGAGACCTTGTACCAAATAAATAAAATATTTTTTAAATTTAATTTAATTTTTTTTTCTTGTTTCAGAACTTTTGTTTGTTTATTTATTTATTTATTTTTATGGCCGGTTCAGCCTGCCCTGAGGGCAGGGCTGGCACAGCATGTGGTGTTGGGAATTGAACTGGGGTCCCTTTAGCCACCCAAGCTTTCCTAAGCAGGTGCTTTAGACCACTGAGCCATCCCGCCGGGCCCCAAAAGATATTTTTTTTAAATAAAAATTTTGGGGAGACCCTGTCTCAAAAAGACAAAAACAACAAAATAAAATCAAAACAACAAAATTTTGGGGCTGGCAAGATAGCTCAGCAGTCTAAAATGCCTGGTTAGGCAACTGCAGGGACCGTGGTTTGATCCCCAGCACCACATGCAGTGCCAGCCTCACCCCCAGGGCAAGCTAAGCCAGCAATAACATAAAGAAAATAAATAAATAAATAAACAAACAAATAAACAAATAAATAAATAAAGTTTATCTTTGATGAGGGGTTTTTGGGTTAGCTAAGTGGCTTAAGTGCCTGCACAGGCCATCCCAGTCAGGGAGAGTGGATGGTGTTTTGATCCTCACACCCACTGTTAAGGCAGCCTGAGCCAGCCAAAAAAAAAAATTATCTTTTGTGTGACAAATGATTCCTAGACCTGGTAAATGATTATAAAAAGGTTACAGTACAAAAATTAGAATACAAGTCATAGCTAGGCATGGTGGTACATGCCTGTAGTACCAGTGCTTGGGAGGCTAAGGCAGGAGGATTGCTGCAAGTTTGAGGCCAGCCTGATCTGCACAGTAAGACCCTGTCTGAAAAAAAAATACAAAGTCATTTAATGCTTTTTTTTTTCTTGTTTCAGAACTTCTGTTTGTTTATTTATTTATTTTTATGGCTGTCTCAGCCTGCCCTGAGGGCAGGGCTTGCGCAGTATGTGGTGCCGGGGATCGAACCACGGTCCCCGCAGCCACCCAAGCTTTCCTAAGCAGGTGCTTTAGACTACTGAGCCATTCTGCCGGTCCTTAATTCTTGTATACTACTTTGAACAAACACAATTGGAAATTAATGTAGTAACACTTCTATTAACACCCAAAAAAGGTATAACTTTTTTTTTTGAGACAGGGTCTTATTATATAGCTCAAGCTGGCCTCAAACTTACTATATAGCCTAGGCTGGCCTCAAAATGGTGTTGAGGCAGGGAAGTTAGCTCAGTAGAATAAGCACTTGCCTGGCAAATGCAAGGAACTGAGTTCAATCCCCGGTTCCACAAAATAAAATAAATAAACAAACAGAAATAAATTTGTGTATTTTGTCTCAGCAATGAGAAAAGTAAAATAAATAAATAAATAAGGGGCTGGCGAGATAGCTCCATGGCACAAGTGCTTGCCTGGCAAGTGCAAGGTCCTGAGTTTGAACCCCTGTCCCACAAAACAAACAAATAAATAAATAATTGATTTTGGCCAAAAAAGCTGTGTTGATCCACCTGCCTCAATCTCCCAAGTTCTGGGACTACAGGCATGCATCACTAAAATAACCATCACACCTGGGCATGGTGGCACACATCTGTGATCCCAGAAATCGGGAGGCTGAGGCAGGAGGGCTAACACAAGTTTAAACTCAGCCTGATCTACATAGTTGATGGAGAACACTATGCAGTGGCTGTAAACAGGATTTAAATTAACCAATTGGCTTTCCACATTTACTTATGAGTCTGTCAAAGCCTGAGGCCCCTTGTCTGGAGATGGACAGCAGACTCACAGTAAGTGAACCTCTACGAGCCTGGTCTGGACTGAGGCTTGTAACAGTGGATGAAGCTGGGAAGCTTCAAAGAACCAGACAAAGCCACAACTAAGAACACCTGACTCCAATCTCAATGAACTAGATAAGAGTATACCTGAAGGCCTCTCACTTCTAAAAGGGAAGGCCTTCCTGGAGATAACATAGTTCTCCTAAACTAACAATGTATTACTTGGAGAAATCCTTGAGCAGACTTCTAAGGTCCTTAAAAGATCCTGTTCAGATTCCTACCTTTCTTCAGTATTCCTCTTCTTTGTTTGGTAACTAAACATATACAGGCTTTCCAGAGAAGGCCCTGTTTTGGCTTCCCAAATTCTATTAGAAAGTTTTGAACCTCCTGGAACCTAAAGTCATACTACTTGATTCATTTATTTAAACCTTCACTGTACACTCATTTGGGAGATTGCAGGCCTGATAAATCTTCAGTAACTAAGAGATAACATTAACATGTTACATAGTGAGTTGAAGGGGTGGGTGATATAGCTCAGTGGTCTATTTTTTTTTTTAATTTTCTTTCTTTCTTTTGTCTTTTTTTTTTTTTTTTTTTTTTTTTTTTTTTTTTTTTTTTTTTTTTTTTTTTTTTTTTTTTTTTTTTTTTTTTTTTTTTTTTTTTTTTGTCTTTTTGAGACGGGATCTCACTATGCAGTTGAGGCTGGCCTTGAGCTCACTTTTGTAGCCTAGGCTGGTCTCGAACTCACACCAATCCTCCTGCCTCAGCCTCCCGAGTGCTGGAATTACAGCCGTGAGCCACCACGCCCAGCTGACTTACTATAAATCTAATAATCAAGATGGTATGGGTACTCACAAAGAATAGGCAAAAAGATCAATGAAATAATAAAGAGCCCAGAAATAAACTTACACAAATACAGTGTACTGATTTTGACCAGTACAAGAGCAAATACTGAGGACTAAGCCCCTCTAGAATAAAGCTTTGCAGAAAAATAAAATAATAAATGTTCAGGTGTGGTGGCACATGCCTGTAATTGCAGTACTCTGGGAGGCTCAGACAGGAGGATCATAAGTTCAAAATCAGCTTGGGCCACACAGTGTATCCCTCAAAAAAAAAGGTCATTGTTTGATATCATTATTCCATACCTACATTGATATATCTATTATCTTCCATATATTTATGTTGCCAAATAAAAGTAATTTATAAGGGCTGGCAAGATAGCTCAGCAGTTTTTTTTTTTTTTTTTTTTTTTGTGGGACCAGGGTTCGAACTCACGACCTTGCACTTGCCCAGCAGGCACTTGTGCCTCGGAGCTATCTCCCCAGCCCCATCTCAGCAGTTTAAAGAGACTGCTTAGGCAGATGCAGGGGTCAGAGGTTTGATCCCTGTTGTGCCACACTCTCAGGACATGCCTATAATCCCAGCACTGGGAAGCTGAAAACAGGACAATCATTACAAGTCCGATCTGTGTAGTGAGACCCTGTATAACATGCAGCAAACACACACACAAAAAAAAAAAAGAGAGAGAGAAAGCAATGTATAATCTTTGACTTGGGCTTTAGGTTACAGTAGTTTCCTCTTTGTAGACAGGCTGGCCTGAAATTTGCAGCTATGCTTTTTCCTGTCTCAGCTTCCCCAAGTGTGGGGATTACAGGTAAGTACCACCACACTCTGCTGAACCATTTTGGTGCCTTCTTGGTGCTTTGAAGGAGCACTTTAGAACTTTTCTTTGTATACCTCAATTTGTAACATCACTACTCTTGCACTTTGTGACCATTATTAAGTAAGATAAGGGTTACTTTCTCAGAAGCACTTAGATAATGTGAAAGTTTTCCCTAATAACCAACTGAACTCTGATAAAGTGACTACAGGGTATCATATATAGTTTTGGATACCATGGATGAAAGAATGATGTGTCCTGCCCAGAATTGAAGCAGAGCAGCAGGAGATTTAATCAGGCTACTCTGAATGATATGTAATTCCAAATTCATGAATTACTTATTTCTGGAATTTTCCATTTAATGTTTAGATTGCTATGACAGTGGATAAATGAAACTGCAGAAAGTGATGGATAAGAGCCAGAAAGATAGCTCAGTTACCTTGGGGCCTGGTGGGATGGCTCAGTGGTCTAAAGCGCCTGCTTAGAAAAGCTTGGGTGGCTTCAGGGACTGCGGTTTGATCCCCGGCACCACATGCTGCGCCAGCCCTGCCCTCAGGGCAGGCTGAGCCGGCCATAAAAATGAGTGAATAAATAAACAAAGGTTCTGAAACAAGAAAAAAAAAAAAGATAGCTCAGTTACCTAAAATGCCTGCTTAGGCAACCACAGGGATGGTGGTTTGATCCCTGGCACCACATGCTGGGCCAGCCCCACCCACTCAGGGCATGCTGAGCCGGCCATAACATAAAGTTTAAGGTGATTCATACTTAAACAAACAAACAAAAAAGTGGCCGGGCAGGATGGTTCAGTGGTCTAAAGTGCCGTGCCTGCTTAGGAAAGCTTAGGTGGCTGCAGGGACCGTGGTTCGATCCCCAGCACCACATGCTGCGCCAGCCCTGCCTTCAGGGCAGGCTGAGACAGCCATAAAAATAAATAAATAAGCAAACAAAAGTTCTGAAACAAGAAATAAAATAAAATTGAAAAAAGAAAAAAAAATTTAAAAAGCGATGGATAAGAGCCGGGCGTGGTGGCTCACGCTTGTAATCCCAGCACTCGGGAGGCTGAGGCAGGAGGATTGGTGCGAGTTCGAGACCAGCCTGGGCTACAAAAGTGAGCTCAAGGCCAGCCTCAACTGCATAGCGAGACCCTGTCTCAAAAAGACAAAAAAAAAAAAAAGCGATGGATAGAGAATGTTGTTAACTATACCCAGAGTTTGAGAATCTTACCTATTTTTAGGATTGTTTTGAGGATCTCATTGTATAGCTCAGGCTGTCCTTAAATTCACTACCTAACTCAGGACAGGCTCAAATTCCTGCTGATTCACCTCTGCCTCACCCTTTTTTTTTGGGGGGGGGTCTTTTTGAGACTGGGTCTCACTATGCATTTCAGGCTGACCTTGAGCTTACTTTGTGGCCCAGTCTGGTCTGAACCCACAACTATCCTTCTGCCTCAGCCTCCCAGAATTATTTGTTTGGCGGGGTCTCACTACACAGATTGAACCGTAATGATCATTCTGTTTTCAGCCTCCCAAGCACTTGGATTATAGGCGCGCTCCAAATCCAGTTTCAAACACCGTCTGAGGTCTGAGCGCGCCCCAGGGGTGGGTCTGGTGCGACACTCCGGGATCAAACTCCCGACTCTGCGCTCTGCCTAAGCAGGTGCTTTAGTCTGCTGAGCTCTGGCCCCCTTCATTTTTAAAACAATTGTGATAACTACACTCCTTTTTTATGAAGAACCATCCAGGGTTTAACAGCGTCTGGCTCAGGTTTGTCTTTCAGCGTGTAGCTGACTCACACAACCTGTGGAACTCTTCACATCCGGTTGAAACGGAAGTACCATCTTGGTTACCTCAGATGGCACATACATCATCCCAAGGTGTAGGATGCTGTAAACACGTGCACTCACGCCTTGCTTGGGAGAGCTCACTCTCCACATATCCCCCTCAGGTCTGCTAAGGGGAAAGTGAGAAGAGCCGGAAGGAGTCATGAGTCCTGTGGCCAGAGGGCAGCTGAGGGTACGGCATGCACCCACTGCATGTCCACACTGTCCTCTGCAGCCCAGTACTGATACTTCAAGAGCCCCACTACGCCACTGAGTGAACAGTGGCTCCTCATTTCATGGCCCTGTAACCCCAAAACTGGAGTCCCAAGGAAAGAATGAAAACATGGACAACACTCAAGCCCCCGGAAATGTGTCGAGATCCCCAGAAATTCCCAGCCTGTCCCCCAAGGCCCTGTTGGGCTCCTGAACTTCTCCACTCAGTTCCCAGACTTCCTCCCAACGTTCTGTCAGCCCCACCTCCACTGGTCTTCGCGCAGCAACCTAGTCACCAGAGCCTGTCCTCGAAGATTCCCTTCTGCTCTGTGGAGACTGTCTAAGCATGCGCAGCCCCGCCTCAAGGCTGCACACTGACCAATAAGAATTCCTCTCTGGCTCCAGGACTCCGCCCCCACATTGACACGTAGTTAACGTTCTAGCATGTAACCTAGCCACGCCCACCCCAGCATAGGCTGTGTCTCTGCTTAGCATAGATCTCCCTCACCACCTTGCATTTATGGAAAGCAGCATTTGTGCCCCTAAGATGTGACAAGGCCGTGGGTGGGCAGCGTAGGACCGATCAGGCGACTGAGGATCAGGACCTGGGTAGGGCTTGGCTCGGGAGCGGAGCTGGTCGGGCAGAATGGGGTCCTGGTACAGGAGGCACTGATAGCACGTAGGGATGTGGACATGGGACACTGCAGGATGGAGAAGCAGATAGTTGTCAGCGGTAGGGATGACTAGGTACCCAGAAGGAGTCTCCGGCTCTGCCTTGGGATTTGAGACTGAAGGCACACAAGATGGACTCACCAGCGAGTATAAACAAAATGAGAGTGAAGTGAGCTCAGCCTGCAACTGTCCGGAAGGGCCCAGAGGTGTAAAAAGTGGAGCCAAGCACCAAAGCGTGTGTTTGGAGATCAGAGGGGAATCCCGGAGCAGATGGTGCTCCAGAGCCAAGAACGTGTACAGAGGGGTGGATTCATACCAGCACTCAGGAGGCCGAGGCAGAAGAATGGCAAGTTCGCACCTAGTTTGGAAAATTTAAAGCTTAACTTGGAGTTTATAGGCTCAGGGCTGGCAAGATCTCTCAGCAGACTAAGCGCCTGATTTAGCAAGCACAGGAACCAGGGTTCTATCAGGGCCCACTGAGCTGACAGGAGAGTCCAGGGCATAGTGACACATGCCTGTAATCCCAGCACTGGGGAGGTTGAAAACTGGAGAATCATCACAAGTACTATCTGCATGGTGAGACCCTGTACCAAATACTCAAATGAAGATAAATGAATAAATAAATAAAAATAAAAATAAACGCTTGGGACTGAGTGTGGTGGCCCACACTTGAGGCTGAGGCTGAGGTGGAAAGATCTCTGGGAGTTCAAGGACAGACTGGACTACATAGTGAACAACAAACAAATAAATAAAAGGGCTGGAAACATAGCTCAATGCAAAACCCCTGAGTTTAATCCCAGTACAGGAAAACAAAACAAAAACAGGCTGGTGAGATGGCTCAGTGGTCTAAAGCATCTCCTTAAGCAAGCTTAGGCAACCACAAGGACAACGGTTCAATCCCCAGCATCACATGCTGCACCAGACCCTCCCCCAGAGCAGGCTCAGCCGCCCATAACATTAAAAAAAAAAAAAAAAAAAAACAGTGTGGGGATCACATATGACAGATGCCACTGCTGTATCAAAGAAGATGAGTGAGAATTGTTGGTGATCTTGGCAGGAGCACTTCCAGTGGTATGATAGGGACAGAAGCCTGATAGAAGTTTGATTAGTGTTTGGTTCAAAAGACTGGGAAAAAGCTTGCTATGTCTATATGAAAATAATAAAAAGGACTGAATAATTAACACACTATAGAAAAAAAAAAACCTCAATTATGCTGAGTGAAAGAATATGTACTGTGTATAGAACATATACTGTATGGTTCCATTCATATAAAATTCTAGAAAATAGCCAGGCATGGTGGCACATGCCTGTAATCCCAGCACTTGGAAGGTTGAGGCAGGAGGATTGGTGGGAATTCGAGACCAGCCTGAGCTACAAAAACGAGCTCAAGGCCTGCCTGAACTGCACAGCGAGACTCTGTCTCAAAAAGACAAAAAAAAAAAAAAAAAGTTTCTACAATTAAATGGTAACAATAATAAAATATACCAGGGGCTGGAGAGATAGCTCCATGGCACAAGTGCCTGCCTGGCAAGTGCAAGGTCCTGAGTTCGATTCCCCAGTTCTGAAAAAAAAAAATTTATGAGATATAATGAAAGCAGTCCTACAAGGGAAAGTTATAACAGTGAATACCCATATCATGACAACAGAAGAAATTGAAATAAATAACTTAATGTTGAACCTCAAGCTTCTCAAAAAAGAGTATCAGGCCAAGCCCAAATTTCATATGAGGGAGGAAATTATGAAAATCAGAGCACAAATTCAGTGGATTATTGATTGAAGGATTGGGTCTTTGAAAAATTAAATAAAACTGACAGGGCTGGCCTAATAGCTCCGCAGACTGAAGCACCTGCTTAAGCAGAACAGCAGCCTAGGCCCCATCCATGGGGCACATTGAGATGCCAAATGAGATTGGGTATGGTGGCCTGTAATCCCAGGACTTGGGAGGCTGAAAATAGGAGAATCACAATAAGTCCAATCTCTGTATTGAGACCCTATAGACCTTGTAGACCCTGTTAAATACACAACCAAAAAAACAAGCCAAAAACTGAAAAGCACTTATTCAACATTATCAAAAAAAAAAAAAAAGAATTTAGAGAGCTGGCAGAATAACTCAGCAGATTAAGCACTTGCTTAGGGAAGTGCAAGGGCCAGGGTTCTGTTCCTGGCCTCACCTGCCACACAGGCCTTCTCTCCAGTGCGCTGAGCCAGCGAGGGAATCTGGGCATGGTAGTGTGCACCTGTAATCCCAGCATTTGGTAGGTACAAGCAGGAGGATCACTATGAGTCAGTAGTGAGAGCCTGTACAAGAAAGAAAGAAAGAAAGAAAGAAAGAAAGAAAGAAAGAAAGAAAGAAAGAAAGGAAGGAAGAAAAAAGAAAAAGACAAAAAATGATTTAGGACAGAGTCTATAGTGTGTACAGGGTCTCACTACATAGATCAGTCAGACTTGTAGTGATTCTCTTATTTTCAGCCTGCCAAGTGCTGGGATTACAGGTGCACACCACCACGCCCAGTCTCAATTGCCTTCTCAGCATGCCCCAGGGGCTGGCCAGCATGGCATGCTGGGGATTGAACCCTGGCTGCTGCACTCTGCCTAAACAGGTGCTTTAGACTGCTGAGCTATCTGGCTGGCCCAAAACCATGCATTTAGAAATGAAAAGAGTGAGCAGGGCATAGTGGTGCATCCCTATAATCCCAGCACTTGGGAGGCTGAGGCAGGAGGATCGGTGTGAGTCTGAGACCAGCCTGGGCTACAAAAGTGAGTTCAAGGCCAGCCTGAACAACATAGCAACATAGCAAGACCTTGTCTTAAAAAGACCAAAAAAAAAAAAAAGCTGTGGGGGG
>PVJA010019970.1:0-37634 GCA_004027025.1 Myocastor coypus | reverse complement strand
AAAAAAAAAAAAAAAAAAAAAAAAAAAAAAAAAAAAAAAAAAAAAAAAAAAAAGTAAAGATACTAAAAAAGAAAACATACAGTAAAGCTAGGTGTGGTGGCTCACGCCTATAATCTCAGCACTCGGGAGGCTGAGGCAGGAGGATTAGTGTGAGTTCAAGACCAGCCTGGACTACGAAAAGTGAGCTCAAGGCCAGCCTCAACTGTGTAGCAAGACCCCATCTCAAAAAGACAAAAAAAAAAAAAAGAAAAGAAAAGAAAACATACAGTAAATATAAGCTTATCATATGACCCAGCAATTCTACTACTAATATCTATCCAAATAAGTTGAGGATTTATGTCCATACAAAATCCTGTGCACAATGCTTTAATATTTTTATTCACAATTGTCAAAACTTGGAAGCAGGCCAGGCGTAGTGGTGCATGCCTATAATCCCAGCACTCAGGAGCCCAACGCAGGAGAATCAATGTGAGTTTGAGGCCAGCCTTGGTTAAGTGAGCTCAAAGATGGCCTGAACTACATAATGAGACCTTGTCTCAAGAAAACAAAAACTACTTGGAAGCAATCAATCTGCTTATCAGTAAATGAATGGAAGAACTGCAGTATATTCAGACAACAGAAAATCATTCAACCATAAAAAGCAGTGAGAGGGAGCATGGTGGCGCACACCTGTAATCCCAGCATTTAGGGAGCCTGACACAGGAAAATTACTCTGAATTGGAGGCCATCCTGGACTACACAGTTTAAGGCCAGCCTGAGCTGCATAGTGAAACTTGCCTCAAAAAGATTTTTTAATTTAACTTTAAAAAATAAAAATAAATGAACTGTCAGTCCTTGAAAAGGCACAGAAGAGCCTTAAATGTATACAGTTAAGTAAAAGAAAGTACACTGAAAAGGCCACATACTGCATGACTCAAACTATGCAACATTTCCTAGAAAAGACAATAAAATGATCAGTAGTTGCCACACATTTAGGGTGAAGAAAGAGAAATGAGTGAGTACAGGGAACGCAAGGAACTTTTAGGGCAGCAAAACTACTCCGTAGTTTTTTTTTTTTTTTTTAATTTTATTTATTTCTTGTTTCAGAACCTTTGTTTGTTTATTCATTCATTTTTATGGCCGGCTCAGCCCGCCCTGAGGGCAGGGCTGGCGCAGCATGCGGTGCCTGGGGATCGAACCACGGTCCCTGAAGCCGCCCAAGCTTTCCCAAGCAGGCGCTCTACACCACTGAGCCATTCCACCGGGCCCTACTCCGTAGTTTTATGACACTACAATGATAGATTCATGACACTATATATTTGTCCAAATACGTAGTATGCACGCCACTAAAAGGGAACCATGTGCCTATAGTCTCTACTACTTTGGAAGCTAAGAAAGGAGGAGCACTTGAGCTCAGAAATTCAAAGCCAGCCTGGCATGCACAGCAAGAAAGGGTCTCAACAATGACAACAACAAAGAAACTCTACTGCAAACAATGGACTTCTGTTAATAATACTTCATTAATGTTGTCCCACAAATTCCAACAATGCACAACACTAATGTAATATGCTAATAGCAGGAGATGCAGGGATAGGAAGTATATGGGAATTTCATACTTTCCATTCAATCTTCCCAGGAAACTTAAAACAACTCCAAAAAAGTAAGTATATTAACTTTCCAAAAACCAAAGGAGACTGAAATAACAGTTTACACATAAGAAAGAAAACTTCTATTGTTTTTTTTAAAGACAGGGTCTTACTATATAGTCAGTGCTGACCTTGATCTTGCTATTTAGCCTATGTTAGGCTTGAACTCATGATCTTCCGGTTTCAGCCTTCTATGCACGACCATGCCTCATTCATATGAGAAAATTTGAAACTAAAAGCTATACTGTTAAAAGATGATTTATCCAAAATCTCTATAGTAGCTAAAGAATGGAAAGCAAAAATTATTTAAACCAGTATTTCTCAGACTATTTGTATACCAGAATCCCCTGGAGGGCTTGTTAAAACATAGATTACAGGGCTTCACTCCTTTTTTATTATTCTGCAGTAATATCTAAGAATCAGTATTTCTAACAAGTTCCCACAGGTTACTGATAATTTTAGTCCCGGACATCACAAGGTATATAACTGAGAAGAGTATGGCTGAATAATAAAGATCACAGGATTTCAGGGGCACCTATTATGTACCTGTCTTAGTTTTCTCTTGTTGCTGAGATAAAATATTCAACCACCAAAGTTAAGGAAAGAAAAATTATGTAAATCACAATGTGTAGCAGTTGCAGTCCATAATCAGCTAGCTCTAAGACAGGTTGGCACATGGCTGAGAGGCATTCCAGAGGAATATCACTTAATAACAGCAGAGGACAGAAAAAGCAAGACAAAGAAGGGATAGAGAAGGCTATTTCTACCCCATTTATTTTATCCAGACCACTGGAATTAGTGTGGTAGGCTGATCCTACGAATCATTCATACTTAATCCCAGCATGCTTACTCCCAGAATTGCCCTATCAATCAATCACATACTCTTAATTGAGCCACTTCTGAAGTTAAAAAAAAAAGCCTATGACCCCACAAGGCTTTGGGAGGACATGTAGACACAAACCATAACAGTAACATTAATTTTTACTGCAGCATATACTGAATAATCTGGCAGTGAGGATGAACCAAAAGTCAGAATTTAAAATTCCAGCTGTTGGGCCAGGCAGGATGGCTCAGTGGTCTAAAGTGCCTGCTTAGGAAAGCTTGGCGGCTGCAGGGACTGTGGTTCGATCCCCGGCACCACATGCTGCGCCAGCCCTGCCCTCAGGGCAGGCTGAGCCAGCCATAAAAATAAAGAAGCAAACAAACAAAAAGTTCTGAAACAAGAATAAAATTCCAGCTGTTTAATAACTTAAGAAAGCAGACTAAAATGTGGTATCTATCTCTTTTTATTTCTATGTCTCTTACCACTGCTTATAATCCCATGTTTCTACACTGAATTGAAATCATACATTTGTTATAGGCAACGGGAAAAAATATTTTTAAAAGGTAGGAATAAGTAGAACAGTTTAGCTGAAGTAGTAACTACTGCAGAATACTGCTGAGAAAATGGCTGTGACATGATGTTCTGAATTCTTCGAAACCTCTTCCTTTTGTCTTAAAGCTTTATCCTAGACATCTTCACTCATTTGATAGCTCCCTCATTTCCAGAATAGAAAATGTGCTTCTGATACACAATTTTAAACTCTGGGGTAACACTTCTCTGGCTTTTCCATACCTAATACATACTTGAAGTTATAAGGCAGATGAGGAGCTGGGAGTAGTGGTACATGCCTATAATCCAAACACTAGGAAGGCTGAGCCACAAAGATCACTGTTAGAAGCCAGGCTATATTTTTTGGTGAGTTCAAAGGTAGCCTGAACTACACAGTGAGACCCTGTCTCAAAAAAAAAAGGAAGGAAGGAAGGAAGGAAGGAAGGAAGGAAGGAAGGAAGAAAGAAAGAAAGAAAGAAAGAAAGAAAGAAAGAAAGAAAGAAAGAAAGCAAGCTTATGAATTTGAACTTCTACATATCTTGTATGTATGGAACATCTCTAAAAATGTGTACATTTCTCTTTATCAGAGGAGAAGGGAGAAGGGGAAGGTCTACTCTTTGGTGCTCCAGCACTTGTGCTGAAAAATGGGCTATGAATCTAGATGAAGTTCACCCTCTTAAAAGTGCCCACAAGAAGAGAAGAAGCAGTGATCCTCCACATTTTTTCATCACTGCATTCTCAACACAAAACAGAGTGCCTGACACACAGTAGAAACTGAAGACATTGAAGAAATCAGGAAGGCAGACATAATGGCACTCAGCCATTACGTAGAGCTAGAGAAGGCTCCCTCTCATTGAATCTCTGGCTGACAATAATACCTCAGACAGCAGTCACTTCTAGGTTTAAAGCAAATGGGCTCAGAAACAGATCAGAAGGCTCTGGTTTCTGCCTACCACCCTGTCTGTGGTAGGCAGAAATACAGAACAAGCCTATTGTCATAATCTGAGTATCTGAACATGTGTAAATTACTTATCGAAGACATTTATTTTAGTTTGTAAACAAGACCACTAGAGTAATGAAACCCTTATTTTGTTCTGTGCTTACCCAACAGACATATATCATTCAAAAGCTATTATGCAATCCAGAAATGGTTATCTGAGATGAACACACACTGCTCAGAGAAAGAAATACAGCAAGCCTACAAATACATGAAGAAATGCTCCACATTGCTAGCCATTAGTGAAATGCAAATCAGAACAACACTTAGATACCATCTCACCCCAGAAAGAATGGCTATCATAAAGAAATCAACCAGCAACAAATGCTGGAGAGGCTGTGGGGAAAGAGGAACCCTTCTCCACGGCTGGTGGGAATGCAGATTGGTGCAACCATTATGGAAAGCAGTGTGGAGGATCATTAAAAAACTTGAACTGGAAATCCCATCCAATCTAGCTATCCCCCTACTGGGAATTTTCCCAGAAGAACTGAAACCATCATACCATAGCGATATCTGTGCACCTATGTTTATAGCAGCTCAATTTGTAATAGCCAAATCTTGGAAACAACCAAAATACCCATCATATAAAGAATGGTTGAAGAAAATATGGTATTTTTATACTCAGCTATAAAGAATGATAAGCTGGAAGCCTTCATATATAAATGGATGTATACTGAACATATACTCATTAGTGAAATAAACCAGACCTACATGTGCAAATATTGTATAGTCTCCCTAATATAAGAACTCTAAATTTTTTTCTTTCCTTACCACTATCAATGGGAAGCTGTGTCATGCCCACACCCTGTGCTCTGTATAATTATTGCGAGGACAATATGCAGTGTGTCAACTGTTAAAAAAAGCAATGTTTATTGAAAGTGTAAGTGTATAATTGTTTGATCAATCATATATTCCTATATCTATTAATCTGAACTGATCTGATGGTGAAACTATGTAATACAACCATTGCTAAATTTAAAATAAATAAATAAATATTTTGAATTTTATAAAAAGCTATTGTGAAGGAGGAAGTGACATATATGTTCTCTGTCCTTCCTGTTACAGATCAGATCACCTTCTCTGAACCCTTACTCAGGTACATTACACTGAGACAGCACTAAGACCCAGATAGCAAGCATTAGAGAGAGGGAGCAGGACAGAAGGCTCAGGGCCCCACACTGCTCACTGTTGAGAAGGTCATGGTAATGAGTAGTCTGCCACTTCTGTGTGGGTTAGGAAAAGGTGCCTATGACAGTTAATCCTGATATGTCAACTTCACTAGATTAAAAAGTGCTGAGATGAGTAAAGATAGAGTATGTGTCCAGGAGGGTCATGGAGGTATGAACTTTAGTACTATGTCTGGTCCCTGGCCTGTTCCTCTATGGTACTGTTCTCTGCTCTACTTCCTGGACACCATGAACTAAGAAATTTTGTTCCACCTGCCCATCTACCATGAGGTTTCTGCCTTGGAGCCAACCAATCATGAACTGACTCTCTTGTGACCTTGAGCCAAATAAAATCTTTTATCCTCTAAGTTGTAGTTATTGAGTGTTGTGTCACAGCAATGGGAAAGCTAACCAATATAGTGTCAATAAGAAGCACCATTCTGTGGCCTGCCACCAATTTAGTACATGGCAGAACATAGGTGACATGAAAATCCATTGTCCAACCAATCTTCTTTAAGGCAAGGATCAAATCCACCTCATGTGCCACCATCTGCTCAGGGCACTGGGAGCACAGAGGCAGCAAATCCTACATGCTCACTTAGTAATTCTGGAAGAGAGGAGGCTAAGTGGAAAGGCAGAAGAATAAGGTAGTGATTGATTCACAGGTGCTTTGTCCCACATGCAATAAGGGACCTTCTTACTATTCTGGCGTAGGTGTTGCACCAAGATAGCACTCAGATCCAGGTGGCAAGGGAATGATGGATGGAGCAAGACAGAAGATTCAAAATGTATGTACCACTTGCACATGCACAGACACCCTCAGCTGTGTGAAGAGATAAGCTCAATTTCAGACCCTCTGAGCCCATCTACCTATGGAAAACTGGATGTCATGAGCCAGCTTCATTTTCCATGAGCCACCAAATAGTAAGTCTGGTATGTCTTACTAAGTGCAGGAATTCAGTGAATTTGTGACAGACATGGATGGACAGACACATGGATAGATGGACCCAGCAATGCACATGCAAATGACATAAATGAAAGAATGAGCAAAGGAAAAGAAATTGGTATAAGGCTCTGCCCCACATGTGAACAAGGCTCACAATCCTATATCCTTCCCGAATTACAATGCACTGATAAGATAACACGTATGCCAAGGTTACAAAGATAAGCAAAGGTGAGTGAACTCAGGGTTGAGGCACATGCACACCGGATGTTCATGTGAGTATATGCAACCAGCAGGTCTGCGCTCGTGAAGAGAATGGAGATAAGAAGAAGGGTACTCTCCCAACTTTCATTCTCCTGTCTATATTTACACATATATGCACCTATAAGCACAGGGAGCATGTCTCTGCAGATGAAAAAGAGAACATTCCTTCCTGGCACAGTTCCATGCCTGTTGTCTCTCAGCCTGAAGAAAACTCTACTGGATAGGAAGGCCTCAAGAGAGGGATATTTTCCTTTCCTCAGTAGGATGCTCCCAACATAAGTGTGTGGCACACCCCCAGTGATGAATAAGGATGTATTAATTGAAATGTGTGGCAGAAGCTTCATGACGACAAGGCTCATTCTTCTGTAATCCATGCACACAGGAGGTATTTTGAGGATTCACAACTCCAATATGCAATGGGTATGGGAGAAGGAGCAGTTCATTCTTCTGCAAACCAAGTGCATGTTTTTATGTGCAATATACACACTAAAAGTATTTGGTTCATTCTGGAGTAGTGCTAAGGCTCTGCCCATCCATGTGTTATGTATTCACTTAACCTTTGCTCACCAATTGTGCAGCTGTGTTCTATACACGAACACACATTTCATGTTTATCACTGTGTCACTAACAATGGTACAAAATTAAGTGACTGTCAAACTTGAGCAAACATCAGAACCAATCTTGGAATGCTTCTTAAGAATATAGATTGCTATGGTTTATACTTTAATATACCAGGGATGGGATTCAACAATTTGCTTTTTGTTTCTCTGTCTTCAACTCATGGCCCACACTGGCCTCAAACGCACAATAATTCTCCTGCCTCAGTCTTCCAAGTGCTGGGATTACGAGTGTGTACCACCATACCCAGCTCAGAATTTGTAATTCAAACAAGTTCCTAGCTGATTCTCATGATACTCAACTGGGAATCACACTTTGAGAACCATCACTCTATTTTTTTTTCTGTCTTTTTGAGACAGGGTCTTGCTATGCAGTTGAGGCTAGCCTTGAGCTCACTTTTGTAGCCCAGGCTGGTCTCGAACTCACACCAATCATCCTGCCTCAGCCTCCCGAGTGCTGGGATTACAGGCGTGAGCCACCATGCCCAGCTGAGAACCATCACTCTAAATGGGCAAAAAAGCAATGAAAGAATGTGACAAGGCAATATAAAAACTAAGATTTTAAACATGGATGATATTCCCTTCCCTTGAAATTTTGAACAAAGTCAATGAACTGGGACAGCATTTATAACCAAGTTCCAAGAATGAAAGGATTTGAGCAAAAGGTTAAGGCATCTGCAGATCATGTGTGTATGCGCAAAAAACTGCACTATTCTTTTCATAGATGGATCATACAAAGGTGAAACATCTCTTCTATTTATGCATGTGTGAGGTGAGGAAGCAAGAATCATTTTGCTGAAAGCTCTGGCCATGAAAGGAGCATAGGGAACATGCACTGTCTTTCACATGAGGAACGGATGCTACTGATGTTCCTCATCCTGTATAAACTATAGATGCAGCTGTGTGTATAGGGGACACAACTTCTGTGTTTCTACATGTGAGTTGTGTGTGTGTGTGTGTGTGTGTGTGTGTGTGTGTGTGTGTGTGTAAAAGAGATGGGAAGGGTGACTGGAACACTTATTTTCTAGCATATGTTTATGCTGAGCAATAAGGATAAAATTCACTTGATTAACATGCTCACTAGAGATGTGGGGGAGGCTTGCTACCAGTCTTGTTCATCCTGTTCCACCATCACTGGCACAGGCATCACTATTAGAGGACCATCACTATTAGAAAGGCATGAATGGGAATTGTATATATGTGCTGCAGTCTATGTGGAAGTGGTTCAGTGTTTGCCTAGGCATACTATACCAGACAGCACTTGCACACAAGCACTAGGATTTGAGAGGGAGGTCAGGACTGAGAGCTCAGGACTCACAAATACTGTGCATGTGTGTGTATTCACAAATGTGGTAACACAACTGTACTTCTCTTCATAGACCATTTTTGCATATGAATGTGAAAAAAGTTAAAGAAAAGCTTTAGCTTTTACCACATAGCACCAGAAAGAGAAGAAGCAGGAAGAAAAATTTCCTCATTTAATCCCTTTCTATGGGAAGGTTTAAAAAGTTCATTATATGCAGGAAATGGGAGAAGCACAGAGTGACAGTTGCCTTCTCCTCCTTTCTAGTAAATGGGTTCTCTGCACACAAGTCCGTGTCTCTGGGTGTGAGTTGAATCACAAGAGGGACTAAGGTGGGCAGAATTTGGGAAATTTCATTAAAAAGAACCTCCACATATTCATGCATGTGGATTGAGTAAAGAGAAACTTGTATGTGGAGGACCATGTGGATGACTCTCCTTGAAGGAGGAGCAATTGTCTCCATTTTACCTAAACTTGACCCTATTTCCATGTATTGATATGCACTGAGCTGGGTAGAACTTTTCCTTATCTCTTCAATTGGCTTTAGGCAATGGTTATTAGTCCAGCAGAGATAGGGTAGTATTACTCCCACCCTGTTTAGCTCCCAAGAAACAGCTGCAAGCCATGCTCCACACTGCAGCTGGGATCATAAAAAAAATACATACTACACATTACATACTACATCAAATTGTGTTACACAGATTACTCCTGCATATTCTTCTCTTTTGTACTACAGAGGTGATTTCAGACCACCTAACTAACCTAGCACTCATATACTTCCTGTCATTCTCATGGTCAATCATCCTCAAGCCACTCTCTCCACAAATTAATAAAACCCAGATTCAGCCCTGAGTCAAAGCCTTTGTTCCAGTTAGCCATCACCCTAGCTAGACTTAGGTGCTCTTGGCATACACAACTACAAATAAGCCTTAGTGTCATTATTCTTGCCTTGGGTTGCACTGGAAGTGGCAGACTAGAATTAACTTGCTAAAATTCCAATAATGTTTCCATGGGATTACAAATATAAACTTCCTGGGCTGCAAGGAGGACCAGAAAGTACTTGCTACACACAAATATACTTTATTCTCTTGAATAGCAGCCAATCCATCTATAAGATTCATCACCACAATGTATTTGATCTGCTACATACCCTTTAACATACTCAATATCTGAAGAAGGAAGGAAGAAGCAGGGAACATAGACAGGCAGTCTCAAACTTTGAATGTAGATGAGAGGTGCCCAAGCTAAAAGCATGTGAGTGATGCATCAGGTTGGAAGTCCCACTCTGGGTGTAGATATAGTACATTTGTGTGAAGCTGTGCAGGATGAATACAAAAAAGCAGATGGATGAATGGATGGATGGATGGATGCATGCATGCATGCATGTATGGATGAACAGACAGATGGACAAACAAAAGGACCAACACACAAACACGGAGATCCAAAAATCCCAATCTGTGGTTCACTCATCCTCAGGACACATGCCCACAGATGGACACAGAGATATGGATGGACAGATGGGTGAATTGATGGAGGAACAGACAGGACAGACAGATGGGAGAGATGGACAGGAAAGGCAGATGGAAGTACACAGACAGGGCAGATGAACTGAAGGATGGACGGACAGACAGACAGACACAGACACAGACAGACAGATGGAAGGACACATGCAAGGACAGACAGGACTAACAGGTAGATGGATAGACAGGACATATGAAAGGATGGACAGACTAAAGGATAGGCAGATGTACAAACAGATAGACAGATGAACAAATGGATAGAAGCACAGATAGATGGACAGAGAGACAGGCATATAGAAGGACAGATGGATGAACAGACACACAGATGGACACAGATGGATGAATAGGCAGACTATGGGATTGACAAATGGACAGGATGGAAGACAGGCAAACAAAGGGACAGATGGATGAATGGGTGGACACATAGACTGAAAGACTGACAGATGGATGGTGTCTTAGTTACTCTTCTCTCATTGCTGGGACAAATACTGGACACTCAAAATGAAGGAAGGAAAGGTTTATTTAGCTCACAGTTACTGGAGGTTTCAGTCCATATTTGGCTGGCCCAAGGCTGAGTGGAACATGGCAGAGAGCAGCAGTTCATGGTGGCAGAACAGCAAGAATGGCGACAGAGCACCCAACCAACCAGGGGAGCAAAGAGCAACAGCAACAGCTCCAGTCTGTCTCTCTGTCACTCTTTATCTTCCAATCAGACTCTCTCTGCCTTAGGATATCCACCCTAGACTACACCCATAATCCCAGATGTACTTAAAACCCATAATCCCAGGGATCATGGATCAAGTCTGAAACTCTAGATCAGTACTAAATCACATAATCCCAGTGACTCATGAATCAAGTCTCAATCTATAGAAGTCCCTGCCCATGACTGCATGAGGCTTTGGGGGGGCAACTACACATAAAGCATAACAGATGGACAGACAAGACAGACAGATGGAAGGACAGACAGATGGACAGATGGAAAAAGAGACACATGGAGGAATTGTTGGACAGAAGGACTGACAGATGGACAAGATAGAAAGACTTATAGAAGGAAGGACAAATGGACAGACAGACAAAAAGGATAGAGATGGACAGAAAGACAAATGGATGGGTAGACAGATGGACAGAAGGACAGACAGATGGACAGAAAGAAGAATGGAAAGGTGGGCACACAGATGGACAGACACACAGATTTAAGAATTAACAAGTGGACAAATGGACAGTGGACAGAGAAGGAAGGATGCACAGATGAACAAACGGGACAGACAGACAGATGGAGAGACAGGACAAATGCAAAGACTGATGGAAAGACAGACAGATGTATGGATGGATAGGCAGACAGAAAGGCAGACAAATGCACCACCACAACAACAGACAGGCTCAAAATTCCCAATCTTTGATGCACTCATCCTCAGGACACTTGCCTACAAATGGCCACAGAGGGATGGGTGGACAGATGGATACATGGACAGAGGAACATACAGGGAAGATAGACTGTCAAACAGGGTAGACAGAAAGATGGACAGATGGACATACAGACTGAAAGATAGATGGACAGATAAAAGGAAGGATGGACAGAAGGACAAAGATGGACAGACAGTTGGAAAGGTAGACTGAGCGATGGATAGACCAGACAGATGGAAGGACAGACAGATAGATGAACAAATGGATAGACGGGGACACAGATGGATGAACAGATAAGCAGATGGTAGGACAGACAGAGAGACAGATGAACAAACAGACACACAGACTGAAGGATTGATAAATGGATGGAAAGACAGATGAACGGACAGACAGAATGATAGACAGAAGGACTGAGGACAAAGATGGACAAATACATGGACAGATGGAAGGATGGTCAGACATACAGACAGAATAGATGGAAAACAGACAAACAGGACACACAGACAGGGAGGATGGACAGATGGACAAATGGGGCCAAAACACAGATAGACAGGACAGATGGAAAGATTAATGGAAGGACAGACAGAATAGACAAATGCATGGATAGGTAGATGGAAAGACAGACAAATATAACAACATACCAATAGACAGGGAGGTACCAAATTCCCAATCTGTGGTCAAACATCATCAAGACATATGCCCACAAATGGCCACAAATGGATTGGCAGACAAATGAATGGATGAATGGAGGAAAAGAAAGGACAAACAGGTGAGATGGACTATCAGAAAGGGTAGATAGAAGGGTGAACATACAGACCAAGAGACAGACTGTCCTCCAGACAGAAGGACAGGAGGACAGACAGAAAAAGGCATGGACAGACGGACAGGCAGAGAAATGGAAGGATAGACAGATCAAAAAATGGACAGAGAAACAGATGGACAAACGGAAAAACACACAGATGGAGAGGATGGACAGACAGATGAAAGGGTGGACAGATGGACAGATGGATGGATAAACAGACAGAATGACAGAGAGACAGATGGAAGGACAGACAGATGGACAGATGAATGGACAGGTGGAGGGACAAACAGATGGAGAGAAAGACAGAAGGGAAGATGGACAGATATACTGAAGATAGTTTGTCAATGGATGGAAAAGCAGACAGCTGGATGGAGATATAGACAGACAGAAGGATGGATGGATGGACAGAAGGACAGATGATGGATGGACGGAAGGACAGATGAACAGAAGGACTGGTGGATGATGGACAGACAGGTAGATGGAAAGACAGAGACATAGATGGACAAACAATGGACAGAAAGACAGATGGACAGAAGAACAGATGATGAACAGATGGATGGAAGGACAGATGCACAGATGGAAGGACAGGCAATGGACAGACAGATGGATGGAAGGACACATGGAAGGACAGAAGGAAGGACAAACACAGATAATGGACAGACAGACAAAAGGAAGGACAAACAGACGGACAGAATGGACAGACAGACCGGCCGTGGTGGCACACACCTGTTATCGCAGCACTTGGAAGGCTGAGGCAGGAGGATTAATGTGAGTTCGAGACCAGCCTGGGCCACAAAAGTGAGTTCAAGGCCAGCCTGAACTGCATAGCGAGATCCTGTCTCAAAAAAGACAAAAAAAAAAAAGAATGGACGGATGGAAGGACAGATAGATGGATGGAAGGAAAGACACACTGAAGGACAGATGAACAATGGACAGAAGGACAGAATGATGGAAGGATTAATGCATGGACAGAAGGGCAGACAGACAGAAGGATGGCAGTAAGGACAGAAGGACAGACAAACAGGTGGACGGACTGATGGAAAATGGACAGATAGATGGACAAAAGGACAGACAGACAATAGACAGACAGACTGCAGGACAGATGAGTGGATGGAAGGACAGACAGAAGGACAGCAGGACAGATGGATGAAAGGACAGATGGACAATGGATGGACAGATAGTTGGACAGATGGGTGGATGGAAAGATGGCAGGACAGATGGATAGAAGGACAGACAGATGGGACAGAAGGACTGCTGGATGGACAAAAGGACAGATGGATGGACAGAAGTACGGATGGATAGGACAGGAGGATGGGTGGAAGGACAGATGGACAAACACAATGACTTATGACAATGGACAAATGGACGGATGGAAGGACAGATGGACAGATGGGACAGATGATCATGGACAGACACATGGACAGAAGGGCAGACACACAGAACGACAGACGCATGGAAAGACAGACAGATGTAAGTACAGACAGACTGATATAGAGCAATGAACGGAAGGACAGACAGACAATGGACATATGGACAGGAGGACAGATGAACAGATGGAAGGGCAGATGGATGGATGGAAGGACAGGTGGACAATGAACAGACAGATAGCCGGGCGTGGTGGCGCACGCCTGTAATCCCAGCACTCGGGAGGCTGAGGCAGTAGGATTGGTGCAAATTCGAGACCAGCCTGGGCTACAAAAGTGAGCTCAAGGCCAGCCTGAACGGCATAGTGAGACCCTGTCTCAAAAAGACAAAAAAAAAAAAAAAAAGAACAGACAGATGGATGAAAGAACAGATAATGAGCAGATGGGCAAAAACAAACAGATGAAAGGACAGACAGATGGACAGACACACAGATGGATGGATGGAAGGACAGACAGCCAATAGACAGATAGATGGACAATGGACAGATGGACAAAAGGACAAATGGACAATGGACAGATGGATAGAAGGAAAGATGGATGGAAGGACAGATGGATGGATAGAAGGATAGACAGATGGAAGGATACATGGGTGTACAGAAGGACAGATGGAAGGACAGTAGGACAGATGGATGGACAGACAGATGGAAGGACAGACGGATGGAAGGAAGGACAGATGGACAGATGAAAGGACAGATGGATGGATCGAAGAAAAGACAGACAATGGACAGACAAACAGATGGTAGGACAGACTGATAGACAAAAGGACAGAGAGAAGGAAAGATGGATGGATGGAAGGACAGGTGAATGGATGGATGGAAGGATGGGTGCATGCAAGGAAAGACAGATGGACAAATGGAAGAAGAGATGGATGGACAGAAGGACAGATGGACAGAATGACAAATGGATGGATGGAAGCACAAATGGACCGACTATAGGACAGACAGATGGACTGACAGACAGATGAACAGGACAGACAGACAATGGACAGACAGACGGATGGAAGGACAGAAGGACAGATGGACAGTTGACAGACAGACAAAAGGACAGATGGACAATGGAGACAGACAGATGAAAGGACAGATGGATGCATCAAAGAAAAGACAGACAATGGACAAACAGATGGTAGGACAGACTGATAGACAGAAGGACAGATGGACGGATAGAAGGAAAGACGGATGGACAGATGGATGCATGGAAGGACAGATGGACAGATATAAGGATGTAAGGACAGATAAATGGGGGGAAGGATGGAAGGACAGACAGATGGACAGACAGACATACAATAGACAGAACAAATGGAAGAACAGATGGATGGATGGATGGATGGAAGGACATGACAATGGACAGAAAGGATGGCCAGACAGATGGATGGAAGGACAGACAAATGGATGGAAGGATGAATGGACAATGGACAGATTGACAGAAGGACAGATGAACAGAAAAAAGGACAGACAATGGACAGAGGTTTAAAAGGAAAGACAGACAGATGGAAAAACAGACAAACAAAAGGACAGATGGACAATGGAGACAGACAGATGAAAGGACAGATGGATGGATCGAAGAAAAGACAGAAAATGGACAAACAGATGGTAGGACAGACTGATAGACAAAAGGACAGAGAGAAGGACAGATGGACGGATAGAAGGACAGATGGATGGACAGATGGATGCATGGAAGGACAGATGGAAAGATATAAGGATGTAAGGACAGATAAATGGGCGGAAGGATGGAAGGACAGACAGATGGACAGACAGACATACAATAGACAGGTGAATAGACCGAACAAATGGAAGAACAGATGGATGGATGGATGGAAGGACATGACAGTGGACAGAAAGGATGGCCAGACAGATGGACGGAAGGACAGACAAATGGATGGAAGGATGAATGGACAATGGACAGATTGACAGAAGGACAGATGAACAGAAAAAAGGACAGACAGATGGACAATGGACAAATGGATGGAAGGAGAGATGGAAGAAGAGTTGAACAGACAGGACAGATGGACAGCAGGACAGACAGAAAGAGATGGATGGAAGTAAGGACAGACAGATGGTGGACAAATAGATGGACAGAAGGACAGATGGACAATGGACAGACAAACAGAACAGATGGAAGGAAGGACAGGCAAATGATAGACAGATGGTTGGACGGGAGGACAGACAGGCAGACAGAAGGACAGACCGACAATGGACAGACAGATGGATGGAAGGATAGACGGACAGAAGAACAGATGGAAAGACAGATGGATAAATGAAAGGATGGGCAGGCAATAGATGGACGGACAGACAGAAAGACAGGACACACAGATGGAAGGACAGACAGATGATGGACAGATGACAATGGAAGGACAGACAGAAGCATGGACAGATATACAGAAGGACAGACAGACAGAAGGACAGATGGATAATGGACAGATGATGGAAGGAATAACAGATGGAAGGACAGAAAGACAGACAGATACATGGATAGACTAAATGACAGACCAATGGATGGAAGGACAGATGGATGATGGACAGATGGATGGACTGAAGGACAGATGGATGGAGGACAGACAGAAGGATGGACAGATGGACAGTGTAGAAAGGAGGACAAATGCACCAACACACCAATAGACAGCAAGGCCCCAAAATCCCAATAAGTGCTCTACCCATCCTCAGGACACATGTCCACAAAAGGCCACAGAGGAATGGGCAGACAAATGGATGGAAAGAGGCAGGAACAGACAAGATAGACTGACAGACAGGACAGACAGACAGACAGATGAGCAGACAGGACAGATGGTAGAACAGATGAACAGACAAATGATGGACAAATGGACAGAGAGATGGATAGAAAGAGAGAGTATGGACAGTTTGATGGAAGAACCAATGGACAGACAGAAGGACAGAAAAATAGATGGAAGGACGGATAGATGATTGGATAGAGAGATGATGGACAGACAGATGGAATGACAGACAAATGGAAGGACAGATGGAAGATAGACAAACAGACGGAAAGATGGACAAATGGACAGAAGGACAGACAGATGGAAGGAAGTACAGATGGACAGATGGAAAGATAAGTGGATCGCCGGGTGTGGTGGCTCATGCCTGTAATCCCAGCACTTGGGAGGATGAGGCAGGAGGATTGCTGCGAGTTCGAGACCAGCCTGGGCTACAAAAGTGAGCTCAAGGCCAGCCTGAACTGCATAGGGAGACCCTGTCTCAAAAAGGCAAAAAAAAAAGAAAGAAAGATAAGTGGATGGATGGACAGATGGATGAAGGATGGATGAATGAAGGACAAACGGAAGGATGGAAGGACAGACTGATGGACAAAGGATGGATAGGTCAGACAGAAGGACAGACAGATGGAAGGAAGGACAGATGGACAGAAAGATAAGACAGATGGATGGACAGAGGATGGATGGAAGGATGGATGGATGGATGGATGGATGGATGGATGGATGGATGGATAGATGGACAGATGGACAGACTAGATGGAAGAACAGATAGATGGAAGGATATATAGATGGAACGGCACACAGAGAGAAGGACAGATGCATGGATAGAAAGACAAACAGAAGGGGTGGACAGATGGATGGAAGGACAAACAGCCAGGTGGAAGGACAGATGGACAGACAGGATGGACAGATTGATAGACAGATGGATGAGAAGATGGATGGATGGATGGAAAGACAGACAAGAGTGAAGGATTGACAGATGGAAGGACAGACAAATGGACAGAGAGTTAGATGGACAAACAAACAACTAGACCAGTGGACAGATGAACAGACAAACACAATGGGTGGACACAGAGATAAAAGGATAGACAGATGAACAGATGGCACGACTGACAGAAGGACATACAGGTGGACAAACAAACAAATGGATGGATGGACAAACGGACAAATAGACTGAAAGATTGACAGACAGATAAGTGGATGGACAGATAGATGGAAGGATGCTCAGATGTATAGGCCATGCATGGAAGGACAGACAGGACACACAGATAGGACAGACAGAAGAACAGATGGAAAGGACAGAGGAAGGATGGATGGACAAATGGGACAGATGGACCAACACAAGGACAAACAAAATGGATGAATGGACAGACAGACATAAAGACAGACAAATGGACCGACACACCAACAGACAGAGGCCCAAAATTCCCTATCTGCAGTGCACCCATCCTCAGGACACTTGCCCACAAATAGCCACAGAGGGAAGGATGAACAGAAGAACAAACAGAAAGGACAGATGGACTATCAGACAAGATAGATGGAAGGATGGACGGGCCGAACAAAGGAATGGACAAATGCAAAGACATAGATGGACAGAAAGACAGATGGAATGACAGACATACAGATAGACAAATGAACAGAGAGACTGATGAATGAACAGACGGATGGACAGACAGACAAAAGACAGACAGATGGATGGATAGATAGAAGGACACATGGACGGAAGGACAAATGGATGGACGGACAGATGGATCAGACAGACAGACATAAAGATGGAAAGCCAGTTGCCAGACAAACTGAAGGATTGACAGGCCGATAGACAGACGTACAGACAAATGAACAGACAGAAAAATGGCAAGATGTACCAACAGAATAGATGGAAGGGCAGATGGACAAACAGAAGACAAGATGGATGAACAGAGACACAGATGGACACAAGGACAGACAGACAGATGTACAGAGACACAGATAAATGAACAGATGGACAGACAGATGGACAGATAAACTAAAAGATGCATATAAATAGATGGATAGACAGATGGGTTGAAAGACAGAATAGATGGAAGGTCAAATAGGACAGACAGATAGAAAGATGGACAAAGACAGGAAAAATGGACAGATGGACATACAGGTCAGATGTATAGACAGATGAAAGGACAGACAAAAGGACAGACAGACCAACTGATGGAAGGACAGACAGAATAGACAGAAGAATAGATAGGCAGAAAGACAGAGAGACAAATGGACCAACACACCAACAGATAGGGAAACCCAAAAATCCCAATTTGTTGTCTACCCATCCTCAGGACACATGTCCACAAATGGCCACAGAGGAATTGGTGGATGGATGGATGGCTGGCTGGCTGGATGGATGGATGGATGGATGGACAGGACAAACAAACAGGAGAGATGGAGTGACAGGTTAAATGGAAGGATGGACAGATAGGACCATCAGACGGACTGACTGAAGGAATGACAAATGGATGGACAGACAGGATACCCAGATGGACAGACAGATGGAAGCACAAACAGATGGACAAATGAAAGGGTGGACAGACAACAGGCAGATAAAAGGACAGAGACAGACAGACAGACCGACAGAAGCACAGATGGACAGAAGAAAGTATGGACAAATAGGACAGATGAACAGAGAGGACAGGAAAGACATATGTACAGACACATGGATGAAAGAACAGATGAAAGGATGGACAGACAGATGGAAGGGCAGGTGGAAGGATAGACAGGCAAACTGATGGAACCATGAGCAGATGGAAGGATGGATGGATGGATGGATGGACAGATGGATGGACAGAAGGATAGACAGACAAACAGACAAATGGACCAACACACAGGGAGGTCTAAAAATCCCAATCTGTTGTCCACCCATCCCAATCTGTGGTCCACCCATCCTCAGGACACATGACCACAAATGGCCAGATGGATAGGCAGACGGATGGATGGGTGGGTGGGTGGGTGGATGGATGGATGGATGGATGGATGAACAGACAGGATAGACAGAGAGCAGAGACATATTGACAGGCAGGGTAAATAAATGGAAAGACAGACAGGACAGATGGCCAGACAGACTGAATGATGGACAGATGGAAGGACAGATGGACAGGACAGACAAGACAAATGGAAGGATGGGTAGACAGACAAACAAAATGGTGCACAGACAGATGGAAGGGCAGATGGATGAGTGGATGGAAGGTGGATGGACAGACAGACAAACGGATGGACTGATGGGTGGACAGATGGAAGGACAGATCAAAGGACAGATGGATAGACAGATAGATGGAAGGACAGATGGATGGACAGAAAATCAGATAGACAGCTGGATTGACAGGCCAAGAGACAGATGAATGGACAAAGAATGAGGGATTTATGGATGGACATACAAACAAAAGGATGGACAGACAGACTGAAAGATGACAGACAAGATGGACTAAATGAATGGAAGGATAGCCATATGTATAGAGAGAATAGACGGAAGGATGGACAGAGAGACAGACAGGCAGATTGAGGGATAGATGGATGCAAGCATAGACAGATGGACAGACAGGACACATGAACAGACAGACGGATGGATAGACAGATGGACACAAAGGACAGAGGGAAGGCCACACAGAAGGATTGATAGATGGACAGACAGGAGAGATGGATAAACAAACAGATGGATAGACAGAACAGATGGAAGAATGGACAAGTGGACAGACACAACAGATGGACAGACATATAGACAGATGGACAGACAGGTAGACAGGACAGATCAAAGTATGGACAGATGGAAGGTTGGACAGACAGGCATACAGATAGACAGGATAGGCAAGACAGACAGATGGATAGACAGGTGGTTAGATAGGACAAAAGAACAGAGGAACAGTTATATAGATGGACAGGACAGATGGATGGACAGACAGATGGAAGGATGGACAAAGGAAGAATAGATGGATAGTCAGATAGATAGGACACAAACAGGATAGATGGATGGTCAGTGGATAGATAGAAAGGGAAGCATATAAATCCCAATCTATAGTCCTCCCACCCTCAGGACACTCAGCCAGAGATAGCCACGGATGGATAGACTAATGGACAGATAGACAAGATAAATGGATGGATAGACTGGATAGACAGGACAAACAGACAAATAGGACAGATGGATGGAGAGAACAGACAGATGGACAGACAGGATGGACAGATGAATGGATGGACAGGACAGACAGAGAGAGGGGCATCTAAATCCCAGTCTTGCCGGGTGTGGTGGCTCACGCCTGTAATCCCAGCACTCGGGAGGCTGAGGCAGGTGGATTGGTGCGAGTTCGAGACCAGCCTGGGCTACAAAAGTGAGCTCAAGGCCAGCCTCAACTGCATAGCGAGACCCTGTCTCAAAAAGACAAATAAATAAATAAATAAATAAATAAATAAATAAATAAATAAATAAAATAAATCCCAGTCTGTGGTCCACCCACCCTCAGTGCACATGGCCATAATGAATGAGAAGTCCATTCTCCCAAGACTATACACTCTGTTAGCCTGGATGCCTTATGGTATGAGCCAAGTATCCAAAAGAGCACTTGCAATAGGATAGACACTCAACAGTAGTCCAAAGGATAGAAAGAGGCCTAAAAGTTGCTGTCTTCTGCGAAGATGGTGCCCTCCCTCGCAGAACCCTTGCCCAGGTGCATTGCATTCAGAAAGCACTCTCACCCAGGTAGCAAGGATTAGAGAGGGAGAGCCAGAACAGAAGAGTACATCACCTGCACAGCTGGCACGTGGCTTTAATAAAAAGGTTTGTTGTTCTTGCCAGGTGAATTTACATAGAATTGAACTAAAGCAGTTTTTCTACAGAGTTAGTTTGAAAGTGACTTCTCAGCGAAGGGGTAAATAAGAATTTCTCTGTCTGTCCAACTCACCTTCAGTATGTGTAGCGGTGGTGGGTGGAGACCAAGTTCATTCCTCTCCCTGGCCTGTCTGTCTTGTTTACTTTTCTGTGTCCCATGTCCCACACAGTGGAATGAATGAACAAATGAGGAGCAGAGTGAAGATAGAATGCAGGCCAGCAAGAAGCAGATGAGAGGTAATACACAGATCTATCCTGCACACAGAAGAGGCTAATCCTCTCAGAAGACTTGCCTAGGTGCATTGCATTTTGAAAGTACTCTCAACCAAGGATAAAGGATTAGAGAGGAAGAGCAGAGAAAAAGGCCTAGACACCTATATCCTGCTTGAGTGTCTGTCCTGGTCCTGGGTCAGCAAGTGTCTCTATGCACTTCTAAGACTGATTCCCCTCCCTGGAGCATGCAGATAGCATTCATTTCCATGAACAGGTCACATAGGTGTGCTCTCTCAAGCCTCTGGAATGGACATTTTTCAGCTCATACTTGACAGGCAATAGGTTCCCAGTGTATGTCTGGATGTGGAAAGTCTGAGAACCACATGTGTACACAAATGTTGGAGGATGGCACATCAAAGGGAATACTTTATTCCCTCTTGTTCCTCTGTTCACCTCTACATGTGTTAAGGACAATCAGTGGTTGTGTGGTGTCTAACACAGAGCAAATTTGGAATAAAGAGAAAGGCAGAAGCCTACAGGTAGTGAAATTCATTTTCCCACAAGTGTCCTCTAGAGAAACCAGTGGTACTGGCTACCTTGTTCACCACTATATCTCTATGGCTTGGCATGGGACCAGCACCTTACAGCAAACTCAAACACTGGAAAGGTGAGAGGATGGCAGAAGTGACACAGATGTCTACAGGCAGACAAGGCTCACCCTCTTTAAATCCTTGAATAGGTGTGTTGCACTAAAGCAGCATTCACACCTAGGTTCCAAGGATTTGAGAGGGAGAGCAGACAAGAAGACTCAGGTATCTGCCCATTCCGTTTGTGCATGTCTCTGTGTCTGTACCCAGAGCAAAACACCTTGTTCTATGAACAGTGTCATTGTCGAGTAATCATACAGAGAGGCAGAGAATGCACTCTCTTGCATAATTCCATGTGATAAAACAGAAGACTTACACTTTTGTGTGTGTGTGTGTGTGTGTGTGTGAGCAACAGTGACGATGAAAAGTCCATGCTGTGGCCCACTCCCTGTCACAGCACGGAGATGGGACGGGTGGTAAGGAGTTCCATTCTTCTCAAGTGTAAGCATAATGAGGGCAGGGAGCAGGCATGTCTTGTTGATGGCTGTATGCTAAGTTCCCAACTTAATATCCCATGCAAAGGAGATTGCATGTGGAATGCACAGAGGACGATAGAAAGGTGCTCGGCTCCATACAAAAATAGAGCTCTTGCATGCAGAACCCTTGCCCAGGTGCACTGCACTGAGATAGCACACTCACTCAGTAGCAGGAATTAGACCATTAGAGTGGAGCAGAAGGTTCCACTAGTTAAAAAGGAGGTTAAATCTTCTTCACACAAGCCACTTACTTGCAAAGATGGAAAAGCAAAGAGATTTTTGAGACTCACATGAAAGATGTCCAATTGAACACTTTTTTGTTCCCTCCAATAACAGCAACATAAGAATACGAACCTGTAACAATAAAGAACTGGAAGGAAAGGACTGTGAGAGGTCACAAGCATGTTGCTTTAGGACACTTGCTCTCAAATGTTGACATCCATGAAAATCACCTGGGAGGCTGAGGCTGGAGGATTGATGTAAGTTCAACACCAGTCTGGGCTACAAAAGTGAGCTCAAGGCCAGCCTGAACTGCATAGTGAGACCTTGTCTCATAAAGAAAAAAAAAACCTAAAGTGCAACACAATACCTACATATAATTATCATTTTTACCTTTTGTTATCCATTTTTAATTATATAAGTATGTGCACAAATGTGCACTCTTATGACAGGATGGTCACCCTCCTGCACACAAAGTCTATGCGGGTGAACAGACTGAGCATTTATGGGTACCTATAAGTACAAAGCATAGATTCATTCACCCTTGTGAACTGGTGAATCTCTTCTTCAGTCTCCCTAAATCAGCAAAGTTTCCACTACTTAATGCAACAGCTCTAGAGGAAAACATCAAAATTTTAACTATGTCCGCTGTGTGTGTAGGGTTGGGTAGGTAAATATAAATGCATGAATGATGCAGGCATTTGTTCTATGAATATGAAACAAAAAGCCCCCAATTTACTAGTCTGTATACTCACATGCCTATATATTATTGCCAGCTAACTATATGTGGGTCACCCTTGCATATGCATTCTCCTACCTACCACGCTGGTGTCTACATGCACATGTGAGTATGTGTACATGTGCAAAAGTAACAGAGATGGGCTTGTGAGACAGCTCAGTAGTCTAAAGTGCCCGCTGAGGCAAGTGCACAGGGATTGCCGCTCAGTCCATACCACCACATGCTGGGTCAGCCCTGCCCCAGGATAGGCTGATCCAGCCACACAAAGAAAGAAAGGACAGGACAGGACAGGACAGGACAGGACAGGACAGGACAGGACAGGACAGGACAGGACGGGACAGGACGGAACGGGAGGGGACGGAACGGGACGGGACGGAACGGAATGAAACAGAATGGAACGGAATGGAAGGAACGGAACAGAACAGAACAGAAGGGAACAGAACGGAACAGAACAAGTAATAGAGCACACTAACAAGCAAGTTCCATAGCCACATAAGAGGAGAGTACTGAAACAGCCCACATTGAGCATCAATGATAAAATAACATGTAGTATTTTGATGGAAACAGTCCTGACCTGTTTTCCCAAAATTAAGCCCAAATCTTATCAGGTTTCTAGATGTTACCATCAATTTATGGTAAACACAAACAAGGACAAGCAACATGTCAACATCACAGTTATATATATATATATATATATGAAAATTTAGAGTATACAAAACTGTATATGACGAATGGGCCACTTTTCTTTCAACAAATAAATTATAAGCAAAGAAAAAACATAGAAAGGGTGAAATTATAACGAAAATGGGCAGAGGGTCGGGGTTGGGGAAGATAGTTCCACAGCACAAGTGCCTGCCTGCCTGGCAAGTGCAAGGTCATGAGTTTGAACCCCAGTCCCACCAAAAAAAAAGCCAGGCGTGGTGGCGCACACCTATAATCCCAGCACTCGGGAGGCTGAGGCAGGAGGATCAGTGAGAGTTCAAGACCCAGCCTGGCTACAAAACTGAGCTCAAGGCAAGCCTGAAATGTACAGCGAGACCCTGTCTCAAAAAGACAAATATATATCGTCAAGATGCCTATCTACCAAATTTAGAGTGTAGACCTTACTTAGGTCCTAATTCATGATATTTCTGAGACAAATAGAAATTTTAATATACACATGATGTTCAGAAATTATTGATAATTATTTTTTCTTGTAATTTGTTTTATTGATAATTATTTTAATTTTTAGAACAATAATAGTTGCTTTTTAAATAGCATCCTTACTTTTTCAAGGTATATCCTAATCAACTTTCTCTATTCTTTATCATATCATTCTATTGCTCCAACCTTACTGCTGCCACAATCACTCTTTGTTGTTTGTAGAGCACAACAGGCCTTTCCTGACTGCCTTATTTAATACTGAAATTTCTTTACCACCATCTCCATGTCAACTTCCTCCACCCACCCTGTATATCCTGGTCCTGTTTCATCGTTCTCCAGAGCACTTAATAACCAGCTGACACATTGTGCATTTTACTAACTCGTTTTGTTCACTGTCTGACTCCTTCTAATGGAGCAGCTATTGTCTTTTGATCACTGGTATATCCCTGGTACATATGGCAGTGTCCAATATATAGTAGATGCTCAATAAATATTTACTTAAAGACTAAATTGCTTACAAAATAAATCAATTATAAATCCTGGGTCTGCAAAGAGAAGGTAAGCTCACACTCTGAGTCGTGTGAATGTCTAAAGCACATATATTTGCATATGGGAAGACAAGAACAGTAATGGGATTCCACTCCTTGTACACTAAATACGCACGTGAGCATAATATGTACTACATACTTATATATACATATTAAGGAAGAGATACAATATCCTCATACTTTGTGTTTGTAACAATTAGCCAGAAGCTTCCTTTCCATCTATCCTGTGTATGGAATGCTGAAAAGTGACTCTTTTTTTCTCCCCTAGGGGAAGGCAAGGTAAGACCAAATCGAAAGAGTTACTTTCCTTCTAGGCTATGCCCATCCCGGAAGGTGAGAGCCTACGCTGCATAAGAAAAAAGGAAGAAAAGTGTACTTCTGCAAGATATTCAGCTGACTGAGCTGGTAGAAAGGGCAGAGGGGCAATCTTCCTCCCACCACCTGAGTTTGTCTATCTTCATGAAGATGTGCCTAGGTGAATGTGCACATGTACAAGAGAGCAAGGAAAGCTAAGGCTCACCATCCTGCAAACCCTGCATGTGGGAGGGGTTTCCAGAAAGCTCACCCTCCACCACGCAAGGGATGTGAGAGAGGGAGCACGAAAGAGCTCACTCTCTTGGCACAGTGTGCAGGTAGGCCCAAGACAGCAGAAGGTAGCACCACCAGGATTGCACATGGCAGCAAGCCAACTATAGGGGAAGTGTTAGGGGATGAACAAGAATGTGCACACATAAATATGGGGTAGTCATTGGGAGTGGGTGGCCTGTGGCAATAGTACATATGTATGTATCCCCCACACAAGGAACAACATGAGGGGTTACATTCCTTTGATAATATGTACATATTCATGCCTTTACACAAGAAAGGGAAGAGGAGGCTCACCCTCCTGCAAGCCTTGGGTGTGGGAGGGTAATTAAGATGCCAACAGTCCTACACTCAAGGCATGGAAGAGAGAAAGCAAGTTGGGGGTTCACTCTCCTATATCTGATGTGCACATGAGAGTATGAGGGTGTGTGTGGGAGTGTCTGTGTGTGTGAGAGAGAGAGACACAGACAGACAGACAGACAGACAGACAGACAGACACAGATAGAGACAAAAACAGAGAGTATAAGTGTGTGTGAGTTCTGGATGCCTTGCCTAAACATGCTGTGTGTTTGTGTCTGTGTATATTCACATATGCATCTTCAATTCAGGAATATTCATTACTTATAATCTACTATTTTCATTTTGACTTTCTTTCTTTTCCTTTGTTTTTATTTCTAGCACCAGTATAACATCTATCTTTTTTTTCTTGTTTCAGAACTTTTTGTTTGTTTATTTATCTATTTTTATGGCCCGCTCAGCCTGCCCTCAGGGCAGGGCTGGCTCAGCATGTGGTGCCAGGGATCCAACCGCAGTCCCTGCAGCCACCTAAGATTTCCTAAGCAGGTGCTTTAGACCACTGAGCCATCCTGCTGGGCCCTAACATCTATCTTTTGCAGAGCACTATTCTAAGTGTTTTCCATATATAATTCATTTATTTTCATAAAATAGCTATGAGGTAATGATCATCATCCCTACTATATAGATAAAACACCACCACACTATGCATATAGAATGGATGGTAAGAAAGTTCATGATCTGGCATGTGGACCCTTAGGAAGAGGACTCAACAAAGAAGACTCAGTCTTCTGACCTGTGTGTGTGTGTTTGCATTGGGGGTAGGGCGACTTACACTTGTCAGCCTGGGGAAGAGCAGACCATGGTGGAAGGGTGGAGGAAGTGAGAAGGAGCTGTATGGAACATAGATTAGGCCTGTATTTTGCAAGTACAGTCAACAAGACTTGATAATGGTTTGGATTTGGAGAATAAATTAAAAATATGTCTCAAACTAGATTGGTGAGATGAGCTTTAGGAAGCTTACATTCAATAGCCTCCAACATTACAAGCTTCACTGGTGGCCCACTGCAATTGCAGAACATTTGACTGTGTATGTATCTGTTTACTCTTAGTCCAAAGAGAAGTATATTCTTTTCCCTTTTTTTTTCTAAGCAACATCAATAGGGAGGTGGGTCATGCCCACACACTGTACTCTGTAGAACGATTGTGAGGACAATATGCAATATGTCAACTTTCAAAGAAAAGAAGGGGGAAAAGAAAAAAAATAATGTTGATTTAAAAGTGTTAATGTTTAATTGTTTGATCAATCTTATATACCTATATGTATTAATCTAAACTGATCTGATGATGAAAATATGAAATATAACCATTGTTAAATTTAAACAATAAAAATATTAAATTAAAAAATATGTCTCAAAGTTTAAATGGAGACTTTTTTTGTCTTTTTGAGTCAGGGTCTGGCTATGCAGTTCAGGCTGGCCTTGAGCTCACTTTTGTAGCCTAGGCTGGTGTCAAACTCGCACTGATCCTCCTGCCTCAGCCTCCAAGGTGCTGGGATTACAGGTGTGCGCCACCACACCCAGCCTGGAGGCTTTAGTCTCTAGTCAAATCCTCTTCATCTTTAACAGGAACAACTGGCGGATGCTGTTTACTGGGTTGGACAACACTGAAAGATAAGTAGAGCTATGGAAGCAGAGTGAGAGAAAAACAGAACTTCAGCTTTACGTTCAAGCTTGAGATGTTTATTAGACGTCTAAGGGAAGAGATCCAGAACACAGCTGGACATAAGCATCTGGAATTTAGCCAATAGGTCCACAGTGAAAATAAATGTAAACGTCTTCCATATGGGCCAGTATTTACAGCAACAGGAAAAGAAGAGAACAGCTGAGGAATAGTAAGTTGGAAAAAAAAGAAATCCAAAGTCAGTGCTCTATATCTATATTGTGTTTAGAATTCACATAGAACAGCAGGAAGCATCAAAAGAAACTGAGATTCGTGGAGAGAGCAATCAAAAGTGTGGAATCCTGGGAGGCAGGTAAAGAGTCTCTAGGGAGTGGTGAACTGTGTATGTTGATCTGTTAAGATTGCTCAATGAATTGGGTGATATGAAGGGCACTAGGGATTTTGATAAGGGTAATTATAGTGATGCAATAAGGTTAAAGTCCTTATGGGTGTTGTTCAAGAAAGAATGGCAGCCAGGTGTGATTATAGTACACACCTACAGTTCCAGCAATTAAGGAGGTTGAGGCTCAGGCATCCATGTAAGGCCAGCCTAGGCAACTTAAGCAGACCTTGCGAGGAGGGAGGAGAGAGACAAGTAGAAATGTAGACAGAGCTTCTTCTGTAAAGGGAAACAGAAACAGGCAGAAATTAGAGGAGCTATTTAATTGGAGAAAGTAGTGATTTTTTAAGTTTTTTCATTATTTATAGCTAGAAAATGTTGCAGTACAGTTAAATATGAATGGAACAGATGACTATGCAGGAAGCAGAAAGAAACTGGTTGCTAGAGCAGTGTCACTACGAAATGAAAAGGTGCTGTGAGCTACTGTGCAAGTAGAAGATGTGGCCTTGGCTATATATAGAGAGTAGTGCATCTGTGGTGTCAGAGTGGAGCTCACATTCAGGTACACCTGTAGCTAACTTGGGGCTATCATAGGAGCTTTGCAAGTTGCTTTCTAATGGCTCCCATTTTTTCATTGATAAAGGAAACAAGGTCAGAAGCTGAGAGTGAGGAAGAAGGAAGGCAATGACACTGGAGCTTTGATAGGAAGTAGAGGGTAATGGAACCATCACTCAGGGCATTATGTCTCAAGAATTTTCATATGGTGGGAACAGTGAGCACAAGAGGAAGTTTGCCTCTAGCTAGAATCAACTGCTGTAGCCAAAGCACGGGAGGCAGACCAGTGATATAACATGTGATTCTGAGGGCTTGGGCTCAATCTGCAGCATTTTCCCACCAAAAGAAGAAAAGGAAAGCACAAGCTCCTGTCATAAATGTGTGTAGGCAAACAAAGGGAGGAATAAGGAGGCAGCTGACATTGTGGCACTGTCCCTATGTACACTAGCAGTTTGTAACAGCGAGGCTAGTTTTATTTTCATTTAACCATGCATGAATTGGGAAGGCAGCAGCACACAGTTCTGTGGTTCTGGGTGAAATAGGACAGCTCAGGTGTCTCTCTTATGTGCACCCCATTTATATGCACATGAGAGACAAAAGGGGTGACTATAATAGGATGATGGGAAGATGGTAGAGTGGTGAACAGCAGACAAACAGCCTGTCCAAGATTTGGTGTCCAGATCCTGGAAAGCCACAACATGAAGAAGAAAGAAAGAGGGAAGTGGGTCACCAATACCCAAAAAGAATCTTCAGTGAGAACTAAAGCTCATGGGAGAGGAAAAAGAGAGACCTCAACAAAGGAGGAGGAGGTTCCAAGTGGCACTTCCTAAGCCCTGACTCACTGCATGGGAAGGGGTGTTCAAACCTGTAGATATCTGGTGACTATCAGTGGCTTTGAGGGCCTCCCATGGAGTAACATGCCAGAGAAACAGAGTGGTAGATGCAGTGGCCAGCAGTGGCTGATGTGTTATTTAGGTTCAGATGTCCCCTACAAGGGGGCAATTGGCTGGGAGCCATCTTAGAGAGGGGCCAAATGAGCTCAGAACTCAGAGCAGCTGCTGGTTCCATCTAGCAACTCCCTGTGTGAACATGAGGCAGAACTGAGTTTAAGTCACCAAAATGTCAAGGAGCTGTGTTCAAGCAGGCAGGAGCCACAAGGGTGTCGCAGGCTGAACAAACTGGGTTCTAGCCTCACAGCCAGAAACCAGCCTGAGTTTCAGTGGAACTAAAGATGCAAGTTCACTAGGATTATCTACTATCCTAGTATAAATTTACCCCTAGCTTGCTGGGATTAATAAACGTAGATCTGGGGTTTGTCTGTTCACTTTGTCTATCAGTGACATGCCTTCAAGTGGACATTTTTTTCTATAGATGCCAGGTATGTGGCAAAACCAACTATAGTCTAATGAGCCAAATATGTATTTACCTTGAAACTATCTCTTTACTCTTCAGTCTTGCTGGCCAGTAGCATATAGCTTAGAGGTTGCTTACTTGTCTTTTTTTTTTTTTTTTTTTTTTTTTTGGTGGGACCAGGGTTCGAACTCACGACCTTGCACTTGCCCAGCAGGCACTTGTGCCTCGGAGCTATCTCCCCAGCCCCCTTGCTTACTTGTCTTGAAGGATAACCCCTCACTCTGGACCTTATTTATTTTCCTAAGTTTAAAGGGTCAATGTATTTACTCCTCAACATACTCCATAGACTGAAGGATTCTTAACCCTCATGGTGTGTGTGTTCACGTGTGTACACATATGAATGCATACATGGCTGTGGTCAGGGCCAATATGCTTTAAAAGTCCACCACCCTACAAAGAATGCCTATGGGCAGAGCACTGAGGAGGCATGCTAAGTTGAAAGGACAGGGCACAAGCAGAAACGATGGACATATGCAGACCCCATATCCCAACCTCTATGAGGTTGGAGGGACCCTGGAAGTTCACTCTTCTGCAAAACCCATATATAGGACTAGAACTGAAAAAGCACTTACTCCAATATTCAAGGCAAATGGGAGAACACTTGTGTCAGATGTCTGAGGTGTGTGCTATGCAATGAATATGTGCACCAGGAAAAAGTTACAAAAGATCCCTCTCTCCTGCAAACTGCGCAACTGGGAGTAGAATGTAGAAAGTTCCTTCCCTTTCAATAAAAGCATATAAAATTCTGGCAAAGTCAGGAGGTTCTCTCAAGCACTCAGTGTCTGAGCTAGAGGAGAGGAGAGAGGGCATAGCAGGGCTACTTAACCAGTGAACGCAAAGTGTGGGAGAAATAATGCGAAAATTCAATCTGTGACACTTTGAGCCATGAGGTAGCAAGCAATTTGGGAAGTCAGAGTTCTGTGAGTCTGAAGCTAAAGCTCACATTAATGAGTACATGTGCCCAGCAGAAGGTTTGCTCTGTAGCAGTGCCTACATGAGTACAGGGCCCACACAATGGCAGGAGTGTAGCAGTGCTGGGAGAGTGAGTGACCCCACCTGGTCATCTCAATCCTTATTTGGGACTACAAAGGAGCCGCTGATGGATGGTTACTTTGGGTAATTTTAGGTGTAACAATGTGGTGCTAAGAGAAAGAGGGAATTAAGGAGCCAGGCAGACGCAGTAGTATAATCTTCAATTTAAAAAAGTATTCATTATTATAATTTCTGAAGTAAAGGAGAATATAAAAAGGGACTGGAGACAGAAGGCCTTATGAAGTGTGCTTGGAACATATGGTGAGGGGTTGGGAAGATAGCTGAGTAGAATAAGTGCTTGCCTGGCCCGAGTTCAATCCTGGGTTCTGAAAAAAAAAGAACAATATGGTGAATGTTCACATATTGTGTTTATCACAGTAAGAGATATTGCCATTAATTTCCCTTAAAATATTCGCCCTCACTTTTCACATACTCAGCAACAGCATTCACTGTATTTTTACCACACATCATAAAGCCACTCATGGAAGAAGACTTCTAAAAGTGCTTCACAAAGTGGCAAAATCATGGGATATGTTCAAAGTGAGGCGTATTATACGGGTGATTAATGGCAATGTGTCCTTTACTGTAATATTGTTTTAATATTGTTTTAACCATCAACTACATACTTAGATTATACTCTGTATGTGTTTAGGAGGTAAGTGAGGTACTGACAACTGGTGCCACAGTTGGGATAATACAACAGGGATACATGAGTGATGAGGGATTAAGATGTGACTTTGACACTTCTGGTGGCAATATGTCAGGAGCTGAATAAAAGAAACTAACTCTTGGAAAATCCTCTGCAAATGAGTGATGCATTCAATAGCACCCAGAGTCAGGAAAACTCTAAAAGGAAGACATCTCTTTGAGGACTGGTATGTATAATATGACTGTTGCCCGGAAGAAACTAAAGTGTCTATCCCATCTAGGAATCCTGTGAAAAGTTTTGTAAGATCTAACCAAATTCAGACTTTATGATGCACAAGTGCAAAATTAGGATAAAGAAAAATGACATAATAAACTGCCAATACAAAGCTACAAATGCAAATATAAAAATTCAGAAAAGAGAGATGCTTTTATTCACCAGGTGAGCTGAATGAAGGGCAACAAAAAAAAAACAAAGACAGACGAGGAATGAATATGAATTTTTTTTTGTACTGGGAAACAAACCCACTGCCTCACACTCACCAGGCAGGCACTGTGCCATTGAGTTATATCCCCAGTCCAAGACTAGGAATGAGGAAGAAGAGGTGACAAAGGGTTTTCCAGAGGTAAGGAGGAGCACACCTGAAGGTAATAAATAAAGAGATGACAAACAAACCAGTTTGGCTGGAGTGGAGGGTTCTGCTTGCAGAAGAGGGTAAATAAGGTCATAGCCATGCTATGGTCCTTACATGCTACAATAATAATATTGAGTTAGACCTTCAGTGTGGTACACATTCACTTAGGATAGGAAACTTTAGGTAACTCATATATATTGTTGTTTTTACTTTATAGTTGTTGTTTTGTTTGTTTATGAGACAGGGTCTCACTACATACTTTAGGCTATCCTCAAATTCACAGGGATCTTTCTGCCTCAGCCTCCTGAGTGTCAGGATTACAGGTATATGCCACCATGCCTGGCCATACTGTTGCTTTTAATTCACGTGTCCATTTGATTAAGTAGTGGGAAAAACTAGAACTAGCCCTAATTTATTTTTCATCTTTTTTTTTTTTTTTTTTTTTTTTTTTTTTTTTTTTTTTTTTTTTTTTTTTTTTTTTGTCTTTTTGAGACAAGTTCGAGCTATGCAGTTCAGGCTGGCCTTGAGCTCATTTTTATAGCCCAAGCTGGCCTTGAACTCCTTGAACTGATCCTCCTGCCTCAGCCTCCCAAGTGCTGGGATTATAGGTGTGCACCACCACACCAGGCCCTAATTTATTTTTGTATGGGATTTGCTGCTTCAAAGTTTACAATAGATATTTTACCTTAAAATGAGATGACTTTTAAAATGTTATTTTACCTTTTCTTTTTTCTTTCTTCTCAATTTTTTTTCTGGTACCAAGAATTGAACATGGGGTCTTTCCCATTTTGCAAGATGGCAAGTGAAAAAACCGGGAAGCCAGACACTAAAGAGAAGAAATCCAAAGTCAAGAAGACCTCTACCAGTGATGCTAGCAAAAAGGGTAAGGCGAAGAAGGCAAAAAAAAAAAAGTCCAAGAAGGGGCAGCCCTACTGCAGCTGAAATCCTGTCCTGGTCAGAGGAATTGGTAGATACTCCCGATCTGCTATGTAGTCCAGGAAGGCATTGTACAAGAGAAAGTATACAGCTACCAAATCAAAGGTGGAGAAGAAAAAGAAGGAGAAAGTTCTTGCTACCATCACAAAGCCTGTCTGTGTGGACAAGAATTGGGATACCCGAGTGGTTAAACTTCAGAAAATGCCTAGATACTACCCTACTGAAGATGTTCCCCGAAAGCTCTTGAGCCACGGCAATAAACCCTTCCATCAGCATGTGAGGAAGAGCCAGCATTACTCCTGGCACCATCTTGATCATTCTCACCGGGCATCACAGAGGCAAGAGAGTGGTCTTCCTGAAGCAGCTGGAGAGTGGCTTGATTCTTGTGGCCAGGCCTCTTAGCCTTAATCGTGGTCCTCTAAGAAGAACACACCAGAAACTTGCCATTGCCACCTCTACAAAAATTGATATCAGCAAAGTGAAAATCCCCAAGCACCTCACTGATGCTTACTTCAATAAGAAGATGCAGAAACCCAGATACCAGAAGGGCAAGATCTTTGACACCAAGAAAGAGAGATATCAGATTTCAGAGCAGCACAAAGTAGATCAGAAAGCGGTAGACTCACAGATTTTAGCAAAAATCAAAGCTGTTCCTCAGCTCCGGGGCTACCTGCGATCTGTTTTTGCTCTGACAAATAGAGTATATCCTCATAAATTAGTGTTCTAAATTTCGTACTAAGAACCTAATTAAATAACTGATACATTTTTTAAAAAAGAATTGAACATGGGACCTTGTGCTTGCTAGCAGACACTTGCCACTAAATTACAACCTCAGTCCCTTATTTATTTTTAATTAGTACATGTTGGGAGTATACAATGACTACATTCATCAGGGGGACTTGATACACTACGTAACACATATCCTTTTTTAGCCCTTTCCGCTTTTCTCCCTCCCTCTCCACCTCTTGGTCCTCTTCTCATTTGCAAAAGATCTCACTACTGCCTACTACCTTTTATTTTTGCTCTTTATATTTTGAGTTTCACATACAAAAGGTGCCACGAGATAAGATTTTTTCATTTTCTGAGACAAGGTCTTGGAAGAAAGAACAAATAGAGCTAGGCAGAAAGAAAACAAGTTTTTTTAAACACATTTAGTACAGTGTCTGCAGGGTCTCACTACACGGATCAGACTTGTACTGATCCTCCTGTTTTCAGCCTTCTAAGCACTGGAATTACAGACTCATGACACCATGGCCAGTCTCAGTTGCCATCTCAGCGTGCCCAAGAGGCGGGGCCAGCAGGGATTGAACCCTGGTTGCTACATCTGTCTAAATAAGCACTTTAATTCACTGAGCTATCTGGCCAGCCCTAAAAGCAAGATTTCTAAAGTTGTCTTAAAGAAAAATGGCAATTTTGGGACCTAAACCTTGTTTATTTACTGGTTTTTTTCTTCTGCCAAAACAGCAAACCTGGCAACCGCCTTTCTGCTGGAAGTGGGTCTGCCCATTCCCTTTTGCTTGCAAATAGTTCTCCTTCAGTCATGAATGGACCACCCTCTCAGAATTTCCCATGGCATTTTCTGCTAGGGATAGGTGATCCTCTCCTACCCACTAAAAAGAAGAGTAGGCTTAAGAGTACAGATTATCTAAATCCACAGAATTCCACCTCCTAAAACATAAAAGATCCTTAGTTCTCAACTGTATTGTACCTTGTTTCTTTGTGCACCCACACTCCGCCCTTGAGTATGTCATATATCTACATCTAATAAATCTTCTTTATGCCTTTTAATAATGGGTCCTGAACTTTTTTTGTCTTTTTGAGACAGGATCTCTCTATGCATTTCAGGCTGGCCTTGAGCTCACTTTGTAGCCCAGGCTGGTCTCAAACTCCCACCGATCCTCCTGCCTCAGCCTCCCGAGTGCTGGGATTACAGGCTTGCACCACCACGCCGGGCTCTGAACTATTTTTTCCATGACAGGAGCCAGCAAATCTGCATGGTTATTTTAAAGCAGTGGGTTAAATTCTTTATTTCTGCTTTAGACAGCCTGGTGACATTCTCACTATGTAGTTCAAGCTGGTCTCAAATTCTATGTTCCTCACCTCAGCCTCTGAGTGATGAGGTTATAGATATGCGCCACCATGCCCAGTTTAAATTGAGTTGACATAAGGGAAGGTAATCCAGAAGGAGTTTGGTGACGCTGTATGCAAATGACTAGGTTGACTATGAAACAGAGCCCCAGGCAATGTGTGCAGTAACTAAAATTTCTTAAATTGCAGAGTAAAACACTTTCTTAAGAACTTTAGTCTAGCAGCCAAGTGAAGCCAAATACAGCTTTGTGCTTGGGAGGTCAATTTAAAACCTCAGCTCTCACAACCTGCAGATGAGAGAATTCAGGAGGGCCTGCATTATGCTGAGTGGAGGCGAAAGAGAGAGGAAGTGATGGGGTGGTTGGGTGGTGCAGTGAGGAAAGAAGTGATTCAGTAGATTGCAAGAACAGGAAACAGCAACAGATTCTATGCAATATTTTATGAAGATGAATTTTGCAATAATCTTTGGAACAAGGTTTGAATGAGGATGTCTGCTGAGCCATGACAGACTTTTCAACAATCCACAGAATTTGGTGATAAGCTTGGGCATGTCTGTAACCGAAAATGACAAGAATTCCAGCATTAACAGAAATAATAGTTAAAAGCCAAGGATAGGGTATTTGGGGTGTTAGTGCCCTTCACTAAACAATGAAATGTTGCATACCACACAGATGCCAATGCATTCAATATGCAGTACTTTTACCACTCTTAGTTCTAAACACATTACCTATGCTGTGCTGGTATTCCCAAAGCAAAATACTAGTATTTCCCATCCCCTGGAGCTCTAATGCCAAGATATAACACATGATAAGCCTGGCAGTTGAGGAAATTTTATTTTATTGCTCAAGGGAAATTTTAACAAAAACCACCAACAATTTGGAAGGACCTTACCTATGAGCTAAAGTCCCTCTAAAAATAGATACAGTTCACACCATTCATTTAGTACATAAAATTGCAACATCTCACACTTGGTAGACTGGTAGAATGAATAGATTTGTTATCTCTTCATTTATGTTTTTCTTAGGAGCTGTCAAGCTTCTGCATTCTACATTTCTCCAAGAATCCACCCTAAGAATGTCTCTGTTTAGAATCATACATATTAACGCACACAGCAGTTAACACATTCTGCTGGGCTTGCATTATGCCTTATCTCTCCCTAAAATAAAATACTGACTGACGTTGTTTGTAGGCCTCAGATACAAGTAGAGGCTCCACAGATATTTGAGAAATTGTTTGCTTTTAGGTTAAGTACAGCTACTTCTATTCTGTTTGAAGCAATGCCATTTCCAAAGTCCAAAAGTGTCTTATCAGCAACTATTCAAATTACTTCCCCTTCACTATTATTGTGCAAGAAAATATAGATAAAATTACTAATCCAGGAAGATTTCAGGGTGTGTCAAGTTTAGGGACATATACTATGCCTCTGTCACTGGTCCACTTAAATACCCACCTAAGATAAGGCATGGTGGCTACTGGCATGACAAATACTGCCTACACCACTCTCTGTAACTCTAAAATGTAAGCTTGTAAGAAAGTCTTGATCTGAATTTAGGCCCAACAGACAGCCTTTATTCTTTCAGTGGCCTGGGAAAAATAAAGCATTAATCTGGGGAACTGGATTGTCATTCCAACACTTCCTGACTTGAGCAGAGCCTTAAGATCAAGTGGTTAACTCTTCTGCATCCTGTTCCATCATACCAAAATTGATAGCAAAAATTTTTGGAGGGAGTCATAGAAAAAGCTCACTAAAACTTTGTGGAAGAATTCATCCAAATTACTTTAACTTTTGTGACCTACTAATATATTCTATATGAATATTCATAAACCTTTGTCTTAACTATTCCTATGGTATATTAGAGAATAATGATATATATGAAATCTGTAATAGAAATTCAACAGAAGTGATTGTAAATATATATTGTTGGGGCATGAATAATAGACATAACAGAAGGAAAAAGTAGCAATTAAGCCTGAAAAGTAGTCAGAAAGATAGATGAGGGTATTTCCAAAAACACTTCATTGTGGTTATTCTAGCACACATATTAAGGCTCCTTTATCCCACACCTACAATGGTATAGAATTTGGCATACCCCTCATCAATCTTTTACTCCATTCTAAGAGTGTAGATATTCCTAGAAGCATTTTACCCATTATTCTATTCTACTGCATAAACCCATTTGCTTGTACAGATAACGCACCACCATACTTGATTTCATTATTGCTATTTTTTTTTTTTTGAGACGGTCTCGCTGTGCAGTTCAGGTTGGCCTTGAGCTCACTTTTGTAGCCCAGGCTGGTCTCGAACTCTCACCGATCCTCCTGCCTCAGCCTCCCGAGTGCTGGGATTACAGGCGTGCGCCACCATGCCCGGCTTTTTTTTTTTTTTTTTTTTTTTTTTTTTTTTT
>PVJA010019969.1:0-37744 GCA_004027025.1 Myocastor coypus | reverse complement strand
AAATTAAATATTTTAAAACAATATTCCAAAATTCAAATCAAATCATGATTTCAACTTAGAGGCCAGAATGTTGTGTATCATATGTACGAATCTGTAATCAATTTGGAGCATTCGCATAGTATTTTTTTTTTCTTGTCTCAGAACTTTTGTTTATTAATTTTTATGGCTGGCTCAGCCTGCCCTGAGGGCAGGGCTGGCGCAGCATGTGGTGCCGGGGATCGAACCCAGGTCCCTGCAGCCACCCAAGCTTTCCTAAGCAGGCGCTTTAGACCACTGAGCCATCCTGCCGGACCCCTGCATAATATTTGAATAGGTGAATATATACAAAGATATCAACTAAAACAAAGGTTCTGTGATAATAAAGAATTACTAAGAATAAAATGTAACATAAATACTGGAATTGCAAATATATGACCAGAACTTCTAACATTCTAGTATGTCGTGTACATGGACAGTGTCCATGATGCCTACTGGTGTTCAAGTGCCACTTGTGCAACTGAACTCCACTATTTCCTCGATATCCACCCTATAGCCCCAAACAGAATCATGACCCATAGGGTGCAGGAGATGCTGATGGACATATTCTGCTGCTGTATATAAAAGAACAGTTTAAGCACTGCTTTTGTATACCTCTTTTTCTCCTATGTTTAATTGTTTGCCCTATTTTGTGGGTTCTTTCCATTCTCCTTCTTTGAGTTGTGGTCACTTTGATCCTTCTCTAAAATATCTTTTTTTTTTAAATATAGATTTATTTATTTATTTATTTATTTAATTTATGTTTTTATTTTTTTTTTTCTTGTTTCAGAACCTTTGTTTGTCCATTCACCCATCTTTATGGCCAGATCAGCCCGCCCCAAGGGCAGGGCTGGGGCAGCATGTGGTGCCTGGGATTGAACTGCGGTCCCCAAAGCCGCCTAAGCTTTCCCAAGCAGGCGCTTTAGACCACTGAGCCATCCCACCGGGCCCCCTCTAGAATATCTTTTAGTAAACTATACACGGTTCGCTTTGTCATCATGAAATTCTTTATTTGTTCTTTGTCCTAGAAGTATTTCACTTCTCCACTGAACTTGAGAGTTTTGCAGGGTGCTATAGTTTGTGTACAGATGTCCCCCTAAAGCCTCATGCAGTCACTTAGCAGCTTCTGGAACTTGTAATTGATTATTGTGGGAATGGATGCTGCCCCTCCTCTGGGGCAGGTGATCTGCATTTCTTTTTCTTTCTTTTTTTTTTTTTTTTTAAAGAATTATTTTATTTTATTTTATTCTTGTTTCACAACTTTTGTTTGTTTATTTATTTATTTTTATGGCCGGCTCAGCCTGCCCTGAGAGTAGGGCTGGCGCAGCATGTGGTGCCAGAGATCAAACTGCAGTCCCTGTAGCCGCCCAAGCTTTCCTAAGCAGACGCTTTAGACCACTGAGCCATCCTGCCGGGCCCGATCTACATTTGAATGTAAGGTAGGAAGAGAAGTTAGCTGCTTGAGCAGCTGCTAGCTCTCCCAGTGCTCTTGCTCTCTGACCACCACCACGGGAGGTTGCCCTCTGCCATGTGCCGCCCTGCCTTGGAGCCACCTGAATATGGACTGAAACCTCCAGTAACTGTGAGCTAAATAAACTTTTCCTTCCCTCATTTTGAGCATCAGGTATTTGTCCCAGCAATGCGAGAAGAGTAACTAAGACACAGGGTATAGCAATCTGGGCTGGAATTTGTTTTCTTGCAAGACTTGAAGTACTTTGCTCCATTTTCTTCTTGACTTGATGGTTTTTGTTTTTTTTTTTAAAGAAATTTTTTATTTTATTTATTTATTTTTTTCTTGTTTCAGAACCTTTGTTTGTTTATTCACTCATTTTTTATGGCCGGCTCAGACAGCCCTGCCCTCAGCATGTGGTACTGGGGATTGAACCGCAGTCCCTGAAGCCGCCCAAGCTTTCCCAAGCAGGCTCTTTAGACCCCTGAGCCATCCTGCCGGGCCCCAATTGACTTGATGGTTTGTAAAGAGAAATCTGCTGTTATTCTAATTGGTTTTCCTTTAAATGTGATCTGTTTCTTTTCTCTAGCAGCTTTTAGTATACTCTTCCTGTGCTGAATTTCTGGGATCTTGATTATTAGATGTCTGGGTGTGCTTTTAATTGGGTTGATGTTATTTGCAGTGTATGCTTCAGTTATCTGAATATCAAACTGTTTCCACATATTTGGAAAGTTTTCTACTATTACTTCTTCCTATATTTTTTTAATATCATTTGTACTGACTCCTTTCTCATTGGTGCCTATTAGTCTTACATTGTTCATCTTTGCATCATCTTGCAGATATTGAATTATTCTTTCTTGCATCCTAGTTGTTATTAAGAGATCTTTTCTTACCTCTTCACTAGCTGCAATGGTGTCTTTAAGGTCTGAGAAACTGTTTCACTTTCACTGAAACAGTTTGCCAGCTTGTGATTGAGGTTTTAAGTTCCTGTATAGCATTTTGAATCTCCTTCATACTTTCTATTACTTTCTTATATTGCTCTTTCAAGGATTCCATCATTTTCTGTTCTCCTCTATTTTTTTATCATTGTCTTTAGAAGCACTTAGTATTTCTTGCATTATAGTTATTATTTCTTTTTTTACTTCAAAAATTATTTCTGATCTGATTCCTTCTATGCCTGTTGTCTATAAAGACAACAGAACTGTGGCTGCATCTGAAGCCCTCAAGACAAAGATGCAATAGCCAGGCCCACCTGCCATACTAAGGGATAAGCAGTAACCTGGAAGTAGATTATATTAGCATTATCTGGTCCAGGAAGCCCAGTTAGGTGCTGGCTGCCCAGGTGGGTGACCAGAGCGTCCTGACCAGACCTTCCCCCAACTGCCTTTGTTCTCTCCATGTATTTGCTAGGGGACTCACTTCCTTCTTGGATCAATATTAGCTAAGCAGTTATACTTGTAAACTGCCTCCCTGTTTCCTTTTAGAGAAGTTTTGTTGCAGGCAGCTGAATTAGATAGAAATATCATAGGCAGTCAAACAGGGCCAGGCCATCAAAGGGACAAGATGGAAGACAAGGTGACTTTGCAACTTGGTTTTGGTTTGCCTTTTTTTGTGGTACCGGGGATCGAACTCAGGACCTTGCACTTTCCAGGCAGGCACTTATTCTACCAAGATATCTCCCTGGCCCTTTGCAACTTGGAAGAAACAGACACTTCTTACAGGCCAGACTTTAGGACAAAAGTAAACAAATACAGCCACATACTTCCCTAGTGATGGGCATCAGGGATTGATATTCTAAATTGATATCACAGAACCATCAGTGTTAAAATTTACAAGTAAAAAGAGATTTTAAATGGATATCTTGTTTGGACTCTGGAGTCAAAAAGTCTGGAATTTCTCGCTACCGGTTCCCAAGCATGATGCCTCCTTAAGGATAAAGGTGCCCAGACAGCTACTGAGATGCAGATTTATAGGCCCAGGGTATCATTTACATAACAGGAATCTTGAGCTTGGGTCCCCAGGATTTCTTTCACATTCAGGAAGCTAAGATGCTTACAATCCCTAGAGAAGAGGTGACTTCCATCACACTCACTGCGGTGACTCTCCATGGGAGCCTCCGTCTCCCGCAAGGCCCTTAGGACTACCAAGGGTAGTTTTGAGAACAGAATGAGCTCCAGAGCTGAAACAATTTTACTGTTTTTAAATTTAAATTTCCTCTGAAAACCAGATTTATTAGGCTAGTTGTTTTGAATATAAATATACTTATTGTAAAGATACAAACACAACTAAAATGACATCTTTCCTTTTTGTGATAGTGGTGTAAATATTAACTGTAATATTTTTAGAATTTTAAAACCTTCTCCATAAAACCTCCTTCAGGTATGTTAAAATCATAGTTTTTACTTTTTATTTCTCTGTGGAAATACAATTCTTAGAATCTTTCAATCTTTCTCACACATCTACCACAACTAATCATTTTTAATGGAAAACATGATTAAACAAAAACAAATTACTCTGATAAACATGTTTACCAATAAAGGAGACAGTAATACATTTTAAAAATTGGACCAGGGGCCCGGCAGGATAGTTCAATGGTCTAAAGCGCCTGCTTGGGGAAGCTTGGGTGGCTTCAGGGACCATGGTTCGATCTCCGGCACCACATGCTGCGCCAGCCCTGACCTCGAGGTGGGCTGAGCCGGCCATAAAAATGAGTGAATAAACAAAGGTTCTGAAACAAGAAAAAATAAATAAATAAAAATTGGACCCCATCCCTTACAATGAAAAACGCAAGAAGAAAGAAAAATTAAGGCTAATAAATGTTGACTATATAGTTAAGGATGAAAATCAGAGATGAAGTTTTCAAGGAGTATTTTAAGATCTTCAAAATAATACTTTAAAAAATGAAACTCCCAACCTGAAATATACCTGAGACAAGTCTATGTCTCTTAACACCAAAAATGACTTTTAGGAGCAACAGAAGTTAAGCGCATAATATATTTATTGGGGGAAAGAAAGCTTTTGTCTGAGCAAGAGACAAAGGGGGCTCTGGTGGGTTGGCAAGCACCCTGTCTTTCTAGGGATTTTTATAGAGCAAATCCATGGGATGAGGCAAGTCTGAGATGGGAACCCTGGAACTTGCTACTGGGACAAAACTATGGTGAACCAGTAAGTGATCAGAGCCAGGATCAAAAGGGGAAGTGAATCCGTGGCAAGTAGGCCTGAATACAGACTGGGGGCTCTTCCTGTTGGGCTTGGGTTAGAGGCTCTCGCTGGCTCTTTCAGGGTGACAGACAGCTATGTAGAGCATCAGTCTCTGATGCCCATCCCTAGGGAGGAATGTGGTTGCATTTGTTTACTCTTTTGTCTTGAGGTCTGGCCAACAGCAGGAGTGCCAGTCTCTCCCACAGCTGCAAGGTCTCTTGTCTTCCATGCAGTCTCCTTCAAGGGCCTAGACCTGTCTGGCAGCCTATAATTCTATTCAACTCATATACCTACAGTAACACCAGCACTTGGGAGGTTGAGGCAGGAAGATCATTAGGAGTTCTGTACTACACAGTGAGTTCAAGGCCAGCCTAAACTACAGTGTGAGACACTGTCACAAAACAAAATGATTTTTTTTTTTTTGTCTTTTTGAGACAGGGTCTCGCTGTACAGTTCAGGCTGGCCTTGAGCTCAGTTTTGTAGCCCAGGCTGGTCTCGAACTCTCACCGATCCTCCTGCCTCAGCCTCCCGAGTGCTGGGATTACAGGCGTGTGCCACCATGCCCAGCTAACAAAATGATTTAAAAAAAAGATTTTTAGATGATCTTGGTTTAGTAGTAATATTTTTTTTAGCAGTAACGTGATGTTTTTATATTTCAAAGTTAAGCATATTAACATTAAAATTATTCCCTTCCCTTCTACATAAGGGAGTTAAAGTTTCAGTATTTTACTATTTTAGGTCTTGTTATTAGGACAGACAAAACAAAGTGGATTTGATAAACTTTTCTTTGCTGTAACTTTTCTGGCACTGACCTGCTTCCTGGTTATTACACTTGACCTTTACCATAATTTGGCTCCACCTGTAGCATTCTCAGGTGCTGATGACTAGGTGCTCTGTAAACAGTGAGCTGTGGTACTCCACCCTCTAGTGTGTAAACAACACAGACTCAACTGCTGTTTCCTCCTCACATTTCCTGCAGTGGCTCACATTAATTTACGCTCGACAGAGAAGATTATAAAACCACACTGTGGGATTACTTACCACTGTTTACCTTTCAGAGCCTCAGCCAGTTAGAGGAAACCCTGGGACTAAGAAGCATAGCCAAAGCAGCTGAGCTACACAGTTATCGTTATGTACTGTGCACACAGAGAGACTCACAGAAAGTGTAATATATGTTCATGTTAATAAAACAAAAACATGGAGGCTGGGGAGGCAGTCCAGGGGCACAAGTGCCTGCCTGGCAAGTGCAAGGTCCTGAGTTCAATCCCCAGTTCCAAAAAATTAAAAAGAAAAACAACAATAACAGATAACTCAGCTTCTAAAGGCTAGCAATTTTGAGCTGCAAAACCTACATTCCTGGGGCCGGTGGGATGGCTCAGTGGTCTAAAGCGCTTGCTTAGGAAAGTTTGGGTTGCTGCAGGGACCGCAGTTCAATGCCTGGCACCACATGCTGTGCTAGCCCTGCCCTCATGGCAGGCTGAGCCCGCCATGAAAATAAATAAATAAACAAAAGTTCTGAAACAAGAAAAACAAAACAAAACAAAAAAACCCTACATTCCAGTAAAACTTTCTGATAGGCAACTTTAATTAATGTTCAGGTTATATGCAAGAGGACAGAAAATCCCAAATAAATGTATGAAGAACCAAAAGACAGGACACACAGAAAGTTTGTGACTATTGGCATCATCTGTAAAAAGAAAAGGGAGATTCCTGTTTATTTTCTCTTTATTCTCTGGTGTTCTCCACATGCTGTTTGAATTTTATCTTTTTATCTCATTATTGTAGGCAGCTGAATTAGAAATATTACAGGAAGTAAGACAGAGGTAGGCCCTCGAAGGATATAACAAAGACAAGATACTGTACAACTGTCAGAGGGATGGATGCTCCCACCATGGGCCAGACCTAGAGACTGAAGATAGAACAAATGCTGACTTCCCTAAAGATTAGCATCTGGGATTGATCATCACCCTGAGGAAGCCAGGAAGAGTCACTAACCCAACTGCTACCTGCTGGCTACTGGACAAAGTCCTGTTCTGTATTCATGCCTACTTGCTACATGGCTCATTTCCTTATTTGGTCCTGGACTTATTCAACTTTACCTGAGCAATGGTGCTTGTAATCTCATTGGTTGACCATAGTTTTGTCCCATTTCATGCCCACCTAAGTGAGTTCCCATGTTCTCCATCTTAGCCCACATGGTTTTATATTATAAAGGTCCCTGGAAGAGACAGCTTCTTGTAGACCACCAGCTTGGAGCCCCCTCCTGTCCTTCTCTCAGACAGGCGCTTTCTTTTCCCCAATAAATATATTCTGCTCATCAGCTCTATTTGTTCCTAAAATTCATTCTTTGGCTTTAGAGAACACAAACTTGTCCCAGGTACCTTTCAGGTTGGCAGTTTCACTTGTTTCCCCTTTATCATCATCATGCCATCACACTCAGAACAGTGGTGTTATTAAGTACAATTTTAGGAATATAGAGCTTTTTACTTTTAAAAAATAAAGGGTTAAGAAAAAAGTTCGGGAGCTGGGGAAATAGCTCTGTGGCACAAGTGCCTGCCTGATAAGTGCAAGGTCATGAGTTTGAACCCCAGTCCCTCAAAAAGAAAAACAGAAAGAAAGAAAGAAAGAAAGGAAAGAAATAGAAAGAAAGAAAGAGAAAGAAAGAAAGAGAAAGAAAAGAAAGAAAGAAAGAAAGAAAGAAAGAAAGAAAGAAAGAAAGAAAGAAAGAAAGAAAGAAAGAAGTTGGTCTATAAGAGATCATCTTTAACGTTTTGCTTTGGCTGATTTAGTTAGAAAAACTCTGTAGTACATAAAGAACAATCACTTGGACAGGCAGTGTTTGGGTGGGTAAGGCAGTTAGCAACATCTCATTTGATTCTCATTTTCTTCCAAATCATAATCCATTTTTGTTTTTCCTACATGATAAAACCCTCTCCCTTCTTACTATACTATAGCAGATGGTGAAAAGCAGAGGTACTCTAGGGACAAAGTTCTTGATGTTTGAGACCAAAACCTTTAAAACTACTGGAGACATGAAAACATTTAAATGGGGCCGGGAAGATAGCTCTGTGGCACAAGTGACTGCCTGGCAAGTGCAACGTTGGGAGTTCAAATCCTGATCCCGCAAAAATAAATAAATACATACATACATACATACATACATACATACATAAATACATAAATAATAAATATATATATATATATATATATATATATAAAAATAAATAAAAATAAAAATATATAGATGACAAAGTTAGGTAGAAATATTGTAGATAGTCAAGACAGGGCCCGGCCACTGAGAGGTCAATGCAGAAGGCAGCTGTGGCTAAGCTGTTCACTGAAGGCCAGGCTTTAAGAGAAGAGGAACTGCTCATCCATATCCTTCCCCTTGGGATGAGCAGCAGTAATTCACACAACCTTCCCAACCTACCCTTCCAGGAGAGTCCATACAACAAATAGCACTTGCTTCCCAGTTCGATCTCCATTAACCAGTAGTACCAAGTGACTATACCTACAACCTTATTGCGTCATCACTGGTTTCTACCTCATAGCTGTCTTAGATTTCCCATTGGATTAGTATTACCTAAGCGACTACACTTGCAATCTTTTTTTTTTTTTTTTTAATGGCCAGCTCAGCCTGCCCTGAGGGCAGGGCTGGTGCAGCATGTGGTGCCGAGGATCAAACTGAGGTTCCTGCAGCCGCCTACACTTTCCTAAGCAGGTGCTTTAGACCACTGAGCCATCCTGCCGGACCAACACTTGCAATCTTATTGATTACAGTTCTGTCCCACCTTGAACTCAATCTCTCTTCATGGCTTTGCTCAACAAACATTTTTTTTTTCTTGTTTCAGAACTTTTGTTTATTTATTTTTATGGCCGGCTCAGCCTGCCCTGAGGGCAGGGTTGGTGCAGTATGTGGTGCCGGTGATCAAACCACTGTCTGCAGCCGCTTGCAGGCGCTATAGACCACTCAGCCATACTGCCGGGTCCCATCAACATTCTTGAGAAGGGGGATTGGTGGGAGGCCTACTTTCTGGGCCTTCTGTTGGGCCTTCTGTCCCTCTTAGAAAATTTCTTCCAATAAATTCTTCCTACTTTTATCCTCTATTATTTCTTTTTATTTTATTTTTTGGGGGGACTGTGGTTTGAACTCATGACCTTGAACTTGCAGGCAGGCACTTGTGCCATGGAGCTATCTCCCCAGCCCCTTGTTGTTTCTTTTTATACAACATGAATTTGGTGTTTTGGACATCTGGGAGGTTGGGAGTTACATTTCCCCCATATCAAAAGGACCAAGCTTTTTATTTTGTACTAGGGATTGAACTCAGGACCTTCCACTTTTCAGGGAGGTGCCTATGCTGCTGGGCTGTCTCTGTAGCCCAGCTTTACAAAACAACAACAACAACAAAAACCACTGATTCATTGCATAGTGGTCCAACAGAGGTATCCGAGTAGGAGTATGATGAGATACAAGGATAATTTTAAAAGTAGGATGGGGGGGGGGGCCTGGCAGGATGGTTCAGTGGTCTAAAGCGCCTGCTTAGGAAAGCTTGGGCGGCTGCAGGGACCGCGGTTCGATTCCCAGCACCACAAGTTGAGCCAACCCTGCCCTCAGGGCAGGCTGAGCTGGCCATAAAAATAAATAAACAAGAAAAAGTTCTGAAACAAGAAAAAAAAATAAAATAAAAAATAAAATAAATTCTTTAAAAAAAAAAAAGAAGGAAGGGGAAGTTTCCAGACATTACAGACTGTCCATTGAGGAAAAAGTCTGTTTTCCCCAGTTGATAGTCTCTGATAGAAAGGACTTCAATGTCCATTTATAAACTCAGACCAAGTTTATGTGTGGATTTCTTTTTTTCTTTGCTTGTTTTATATAGTTCCTTTTATCTTTTCTACTACCGTGGCAATGGTAAACTTGATCTGATATATTAGTGTTAACTTGTATTTTATTTATTTATTTATTTATTTATTTTTTGGTGGAGCTGGAGATTGAACTCAGCTCCTTGTGTTTGCCAAGCAAGTATTTATTCTACTGAGCTATCTCCCCAGCCCCTTGTATTTATTATTTTTTGTTTGTTTTTTCTTTTTTTGGTGGGACCAGGGTTCGAACTCACCACCTTGCACTTGCCAGGCAGGCACTTGTGCCATGGAGCTATCTCCCCAGCCCCTTGTATTTATTATTATTTTATTATTATTTTGTTAAATTTTATTTATTTATTTTTTCTTGTTTCAGAACTTTTGTTTGTTTGTTTGTTTATTATTTTTATGGCCGGTTCAGCCCGCCCCGAGGGCAGGGCTGGCGCAGCATGTGGTGCCGGGGATCGAACCGCGGTCCCTGAAGCTGCCCAAGCTTTCCAAAGCAGGCACTTTAGACCACTGAGCCATCCTACCGGGCCCCTTGTATTTTATTTTTTAAGGTGAAAAAAGTAGACCAGAGAAACTACTATAAGTGTGGGTATTTGCCTTTCATACACTTACATTAACAGGAGGAAAGGTTGCTTCGTTTCAGAAGCAAGAAATAAAAAAGCGTTTCAGAGCCGGGCGTGGTGGCTCACGCCTGTAATCCCAGCACTTGGGAGGCTGAGGCAGGAGGATCGTTGTGAGTTCGAGACCAGCCTGGGCTTAAAAAGTGAGCTCAAAGCCAGCCTGAACTGCACAGTGAGACCCTGTCTCAAAAAAAAAAAAAGCGTTTCAGAACCTCCGGGCAAAGCTGAGGCTACATATATTAAAAAGGAAAGCAGGGTGGTATCTAACAGTGTATGTGGTGCTTGGCAGTATATAACTTCCAAAAACAATATTCGTGACACCTATAAAGTATAATGTTGCTTGTGTTAAAAAGATCTTTGGAATGAGTAATACTCATTAGGAGAATGAGAAAACAAAGCCTTGGGATCTGACCAATCTGCATTTGCCTCTTAACTGATTGCATTACTTATCTCTGGTGAAACATTTAATTTCTCAGGGGCCATTTCATTTCTTGCTTTGCATTGCTTGAGGAACAGAAGAAACCCTTTGATCATTTGCATTTCAAGTACTTAGAAAAATATAAATATATATGAATAATTTTTAAGTATAGAAAATAAGATTCTTCTTTCACAAAGAGTTCAATGACCATTTTATAACACCTCTTGCTTTTCCAATATTCGAAGTTATCTCAGCTACTTGTGAATGATTTAGGACCAACCAGAGATGGCAATGAATACTTTTATCTTTGGGTTTCTTTCTTTTTCAGAAGCCAAAAACAAGGTGATTAAAAAGTGAGGTTTTGGGCCGGGCGTGGTTGCGCAGGCCTGTAATCCCAGCACTCAGGAGGCTGAGGCAGGAGGATCAGTGTAAGTTTGAGACCAGCCTGGGCTACAAAAGTGAGCTCAAGGCCAGCCTGAACTGCACAGAGAGACCCTGTCTCAAAAAGACCAATAAATAAATAAATAAATAAATAAATAAATAAATAAATAAATAAAATTTGAGGCTTTGGGCTGGGAGATGGCTCAGTAGAAAAAGCACCTGCCATGGGGCCCGGCGGGATGGCTCAGTGGCCTAAAGTGCCTGTTTGGGAAAGCTTGGGCAGCTTCAGGGACCACGGTTCGATCCCCGGCACCACATGCTGCGCCAGCCCTGCCCTTGGGGTGGGCTGAGCCGGCCATAAAAATGAGTGAATAAACAAACAAAGGTTCTGAAACAATAAATAAATAAAATAAGAAATTAAAAAAAAAAAAAAAAAAAAGCACCTGCCTGGCAAGTACAAAAGTACAAGGACCTGAGTTCAATCCCTGGTACTGAAAAAATTTTTAAAAGGAGGTTTTTATATAAAAGTTTTAGCTTTTTGTCTGAACCACAATATGTATATTATCAAAGTCTGAAAACCTGTGTTTGAGGTCTAGTAATGATTATGCCTTTCAGTGCCAAGGGACACACAGCAGGCACTCCCGCAGCACTCTTCCAGGGAGTAGCAGGGGCCAGCCTTAAAACCAGAGGATATTAGCCAAAATGGATGGGGACTCTGGGAGAGCCTGAGGTGACCTCCTGTGACATCATATAAACAAGCGTGGCAGCTGTTGTAGTGTTTTTATCTGAGTCCTTCTGAATTTCTCTGAGGATCTAATAAAGCCTTGTGGGGGTGCAGCTGCACATAGCAGTAAGAGACAGATGTAGGAGGACTCCAAGTGCAGGGCCAGCCTGCACAACTCTGGCACTCTGTCTCAAAGTATGAAAGATTTCAATTCAGAGCAATTCAGAATTCCCTCCTCACATCAAAGAGAAGGGCCAGTACTACACCGTTTATAACTAATAAGTGATGTGCATTTAGTCCCCTCTCCTCTCATTTGCTTCACCCCATTTTCCATTAGTAAATTCAGCTTTTTTGCTGGTCCCTCTTACCACACTGCTTAGGTCCTGGCAACGTCACCACCAATTCCCCTGGACTTCGACAGCTGCATAAAAGGACACAGCTGGTGATGCCTGAGTCAGTGTGTTCACATCCAGCATTCTTAAGGTTATTGTGTTATAAATTTTCAAGGGAACTCAATAGACTTATTCTCTCTCTCTCTCTCTCTCTCTCTCTCTCTCTCTCTCTCTCTCTTTCTTTCTTTCTGTTTTTTGGTACCAGGGATTGAACTCAGGACCTTGTGCTTGCCAGGCAGGTGCTTATGCTTCAGACCAAGAAAACTCAATAGAAAATGCATCACTAATGGTGTTTGGACTGACATAGCAGTGTTAGACGGTTTCATCAGCTAGCTTGTGCAACACGGAAATCACTTGAGGCATTTCTCAGAATGTGTAATTTTATTAAGGATGGGTGACTGTATAAAAACCAGTTACTAACATTGTTTCCTTTTACTTTGTCTTAAACTGAATCTTGCATTTTTCTGCATAAAATGTTTTTGTGAAGATTTAAAGTACAAAATTTTCTGGTCATAAAAATATATGTTTGCAAGAGAGAAAACTAAGCACTGTGTAAAATTAAAAAATTCAGATAGGGGGGCCCAGCAAGATGGCTCAGTGGTCTAAAGTGCTTGCTTAGGAAAGCTTAGGCGGCTGCAGGACCACGGTTTGATTGCGGGCACCACATGCTGTGCCAGCCCTGCCCTCAGGACAGACTGAGCCGGCCATAAAAATAAATAAACAAAATTTTTTTCTTGTTTCAGAACTTTTGTTTGTTTGTTCATTTATTTTTATGGTCGGCTTAGCCTGCCCTGAGGGCAGGGCTGGCGCAGCATGTGGTGCTGGGGATCGAACCACAGTCCCAGCAGCCACCTAAGCTTTCCTAAGCAGGCGATTTAGAACGCTGAGCCATCCTGCCGGGCCCTAAAAAATTCTTAAATAAATAAATAAATAAATAAAATAAAAAATTCAGATAGGGTGGTAGTGTACATTTATAATCCCAGCACACAAGAGGCTGAGGCAGGAGGATCACTGCAAATTTGAGACCAGCCTGGGCTACAAAGTGAGTTGAAGGCCAAGCCTGAGCTGCACAGTGAGACTCTGTCTCAAAAAGACAAAACAAAGGGTCAGCAGAATAGCTCAGCAGACTAAGCCCTTGATTAGGGAACCAGGGTTTGATTCCTGGCCCCACCTGCCCCACCAGCCATGCTCTCGAGTAAGCTGAGCCAAAGATGGGCTCTGGGTGTATTTGTGTGTACCTGTAATCCCAGCACTTGGTAGGCAGGAAACAGGAGGATCACTATGAGTCCGAGGGCTAGGGAAATAGCTCAGTAGAATAAGTGCTTTCCTGGCAAATGCAGGGTCCTGAGTTCAATCCCCAGTACTACAAAAACAAAGCAAAAAACTATTGGCCTGAGCTGCATAGTGAGACCCTGTACAATTAAAAAAAAAAAAAAAATGGAGCAAAACTGGAAATTCTGCAGCAGAGTCTAACATCTGAGAAATCTGTGAGTTAGTATGCTTTTTCTTTTCTTTTCTTTTTCTTTCTTTCTTTTTTTTTTTTTGTGGGACCAGGGTTCAAACTTATGACCTTACACCTACCAGGCAGGCATTTGTGCCACAGAGCTATCTCCCCACCCTCCAGAAAGCATACAGTGATCAGACTTTTAAAATGTTTTTCTTTTGGGAGAAAATACTGGAAAACAAGAGAAAAAAACTGAAGAAACATATGATGCTCTCCAAAAAGAGAATTCAAATATACCTGCAATAAATACTATTAAAAATTCTGCCCTGAAAGATTATATAGGGGGAAAAAAGTTCCAGGCTCTATTAGTGTATCCCACCAACTGGCTAAATAAAATAAAGCAACCATAAGTAAATATGTTCTCAATAGGTACTATAATAAAATTCATGTAAAAAGAACACTAAGTATGATCATTTTCTCTCTTATACAGCAGTTATATTCCAGTATTGACCTTAGTCAGCTGACTAAAGGATGCAAGGGAGAAGCTTAGGCTATCACAGTGCAGGAAATAAAGATGGGTTAGAGACAGAGGAACACAAAGTCTAGTATCTTTTCTTTTCTTTCTTTTTTTTTATGAGCAAATATTTATTAGGGGACGGAAAGCTCCTATCTGAGAGAGGTACAGGAGGGTGGTCCCGAGTGGGTTAAGAGACCAATCTACAAATGAATGCAACTGTAAGTTATGAATTGGGGATTCACTTATGATACTTGACCTAATTCACCTTATTACATGTATTCAATTAAAAGGCAACAATCCCTTTGCTTCACCCTTTCGATGATTTAGACTTGAGATTTAGACTTGAGATTTGTTATATAGGAGAATGCAATAACTAACTTCAGGTAGGTTTTCTATAGATGGGAAAGGGATCCAGGGATGCGGGGAGAGGGGAGGGAAAGTAACATGGACTAAGAAGAGATATGGTACCAACTCCCCCACCTCATGAACTGTGTTCATTATGTACTGTAAACTTATACTAATAATAAAATGTGCAAAGTCATTATAATGGGATCATATAAGCTATTTCAAATGAAACTATTAATTTTACTGGAATTTAACAATGAAAGAATGAAAGATTAAAATAATTCAAAGTTTTAACATTAATTTTTTTTTTACATTAATGTTTCTTGATGTCCAGAAAGATTTTTATAATATCACTCCAGCTTGAGGAAATATAAACTTCAAACTTTGAAGAGAATCAAAAGGTCAGAACAATTTTAAGAATAATCTATAGTATTTATTGCTACTTAATCTATAATATATATTGTTACCTAATTGGTGAAAGGTACAATTTTACAAAACAAATTTTCTCTTCTCTGTCTCAACTTGTTTTTTATAAATAAGGTTCTATTAAAGTTAGAATGGATCAGAGAATGATGAATCTCATCTTCTATCTGCCTTCACAAACCAAGATTCCACATGCAAGACAAAAGTCTACAAGGGAGAATAAAGTTGGCTTTAAATATATTTAATGGGCCGGATGTGGTGGCTCACACCTGTAATCCCAGCACTCGGGAGGCTGAGGCAGAAGGATCGGTGCGAGTTCGAGACCAGCCTGGGCTACAAAAATGAGCTCAAGGCCAGCCTGAACTGCATAGTGAGACTCTGTCTCAAAAAGACAAAAAAAAAAAATATATATATATATATTTAATGGGGCCCGGCGGGATGGCTCAGTGGTCTAAAGCGCCTGCTTGGGAAAGCTTGGGTGGCTTCAGGGAACATGGTTTGATCCCCGGCACCACATGCTGCGCCAGCCCTGCCCTTGGGGCGGGCTGAGCCGGCCATGAGAATGGGTGAATAAACAAACAGAGGTTCTGAAACAAGAAAAAAATAAATAAAATTAAAAAAAATATATATATATATATTTAACATTTACTTGGACACAATTTTGAAAGATAAGAAATAAAATAATCAACTATAATACACATACACATAATTTAGTGGTAATCAAGAAACATAACTTACCACTTTTTAGGCTTTGATAATGGTTTATACTTGCTGTATTTTACCCGCCACTCAAGAACTTCTTTACAACGCTGACATACTCCATCATGTAGTTTTGCATTGATTTTCTTAAAAAACAGATAGAAAAACAAATTGAGAATTTCCTTTGAGCCAGCATGGCAAGTTTTATAAAAAAGTGTTTTCTAAAGCAATACTCTAACTTTATATAGCATTTCATGATAAGATTATGTATTTTCTGTATATTATTCAACTTGATTCTTTACAAAGGCAATGTTCTTAAGGGAGGTTAGCTCAGAATCATTTAGAAAACTTTCTAACCTCCTTGCAGGTATACTTTAAGAAACCACCCACTGATACTGGTGTATATCATATCCTGATGGATCAAAACTCATATAGTATAGAAAATATATTTTATTATAGGATGTTTACATCTTAATAAAAAATGTAATTTTAAGACTCCTGTTGGGGCCTGGCAGGATGGCTCAGTGGTCTAAAGCACCTGCTTAGGAAAGCTTAGGCGGCTGCAGGGACTGTGGTTCAATCCCCGGCACCACATGCTGCGACAGCCCTGCCCTTAGGGCAAGCTCAGCCGGCCATAAAAATAAATAAACAAACAAACAAAAGTTCTTAAACAAGGAAAAAAAAAAGACTCCTGTTTCAACATTTCAATGATTTTTTTTTTTTTTTTTTTTTTTTGATGAGACTGGGGTTCAAACTCATAAGCTTACACTTGTCAGGCTGGCACTAGTGCCATGGAGCTATCTCCCAGGCCACCTGTTTCAACATTTCAAATGCTACGAGTGAGTTGATTAAACTCGGAAATCCAAGAATCTTGATTTACAGGTTCAGGAATATAGCTCAGCAGGATAAGCACCTACCTGGCAAGTCCAAGGTGCTGAGTTCAATTCCCAACACTGCAGAACAAGCAAACCAACAAATCTAAAGAATCTTGAATTAGTCTGCACAGCACAGACTATGACACAGGGTGTAGGGTGTGCCAGGGAGAGGTATGCAGGAAGCAAAGCAATTCCTTATTTGGTTTAATCCTTTTGCATTCTCATGTAAGAACAAATGTTTTAGAAAAAAAGTTTCCATCTTGCCAACCTGGCTTCATTGAAATAGAAAGCTACTCATTTTACTTCCTAAGAAGTAAAATAACAAAGTACAATACATGCATACATAAATTAGTGGTAATCAAGAAACTTAACTCACCACTTGTTAGGCTTTGATAATGGTTTATATTTGCTGTATATTACCTGCCATGCAAGAACTTCTTTACAACACTGGCAGATTCCATCACATAGTTTTGCATTAATTTGAGAAGCTTAAGTGCAAAGGGCTTTATGAAGGAAGAAAATATTTTACTTGGAATTTTCTTCTCAAAAATTGCTGAGATGACAACTCATATACATCTTTTAAAAAACATACTCATTTGATTCACATCTTACACAATATTTTCACAAAGCATTCTGAAAATTCTGATTTCTTTTGTAAGAAGAAGGTTGGAAGTGAGCAGAGGACATTTTAATTTTTTAAAAACTTTTTATTTCCTTTCTTTAATTTGTCAAGGGCTTGAAGAGCATCACAGAGATACAGAATGTTTAGGAAGCTGGTAGTAAGTGAAAAGCATGATGCTTCGAATCACCTGAGAGAAAAAGACTTTCGAAAAGAGCCTGATATTTTTGAAAGCGCTCAATAAAGTGAACCAATGACAAAACATTTAATTCAAACAGCAAACATTTCAAAGGTATTTTCAAAAACCATAAATTAATCCATGAATGCATTACAGTTGAATTAATGCTGGTGAAAGACATACTCTGTGACTTACAAATTATGCAGAGGTTCCTTTCTTTCTGAGACAGTTTCTGGAACAGTAAGCTATAGCTGCCACTGTTTGCACCTTCCGTGGCCCATGACAGAGTGGGACGCTGGCGCCCACATGCCAGACTCCCCGTTCTCACCGCCTAGGTGGTACTCAGTATCACTTGGGGCTAAGCAATGCACACAGCTGAGGTTCACAATTGATTGCTTGTTCTTGCTGGCCTCTGGTGCCTTTGTAAAGTATTATTCCACTATAAACAGGATATAAACTTTCTAACAAAAACATTCTTAGAATGGAGAACATTTCATTAGCTTCAATTTTACTACATGTGCCTGTTAACTGGCTTATTAATTAGGCAGCATTATTTGGTTTCCTGTTTGCTTCTGTATCCAATTTCTGACTAGTTCATCTTGATTTACAAAGCCTTGCATAGCTTGGAAACTGGTTTCTTTAGGGTGGATCAACAGAAGAACAAAACAGATCTTTGTGAGAACTTGTCCTGTGAGTGATGTGTGAAGCAGTATAAATGGAGACGTTGTGAAGAGTTCACATGACTGGCATGACTACGAAATTAAACTTGGTTTTTATGTGTTCTGCAAAGAGTAAGGGGGAGTATGAAAATAAGTAGCATTTTCACTTAAAAATAGGTGCAGATAGAACAGTGTACCTTGTTTGATTGTACTTTAGCAAACTAGAAGTAAATCCAGTCGTGTCAGCAAAGAAAAACAGATCCTAGTCGTAGGAGTTGTTCCATCTGCAGCAAAGGGCACAGCATCCTTACCTTAGCCTGTGCTTGTAAACGACCTTACTTCAGCAATTATCGGTATAGTCTTTCTAGAGCACAGGCTAAGGTTAAGAGTTAAGTATGCCCATATACAAAATCCAAATTTTTTCTTCGGTACCAAGAATCAAATTTAGGACCTTGCGCTTAGCTGGAAGGCAATCATGCTTGTATCCCAAGCCCCAAAACTTAATTTTATAAATGTCTTTAAATAATTCAACTTTTTTTTTGTGGTACCAGGGATTGAACTCAGGACCTTGTGCTTACCAGGCAAGAACTTATTCTATTGAACTATCTCCCCAGCCTAACTCAACTATTTCCCAGATTTTTAAGGGTGAAAAAGCTTAGTGTCCACTGAACTAAGAAGCCAGCTAAAATAACTCACTTTACTTATTAAGTAATTTAAAAGTTTGAATAAACTTAAGCATATCAAAAATGTTGACTGAGGAGATAGCTCAGAGGCACAAGTGCCTGCCTTGGCAAGTGCAAGGTTGTGAGTTTGAAACCTGGTCCCACAAAAAAAAAAAAGAAAAAGAAAAAAAAAGAAAAGACTCTGATGATACACCTCCTAAAATGTTTTATCCATCATTAGTCCATAAAACATGTTTTAGACTAAGTGATGGCATTCCTGCTGTAAACATGCTGTTGTCAGACAACACCTTTTGTAATATAATAAGCAATTCCAACTGAAGACTAACTCCCTAAAAGGCAGCAAAAGGGAACTGTAAGCATAGCATGTTACAACACGCTGATGCTGAAAAGTACTTCATACAGAAAGAAATATCATTCAACTGAAGGATACCACTGTGAACAAAGAAACTTGAATACTACTGAAAAGCTACCAATGTAAGTTTTCTGTGGTACTCACATACAATTTTTAAAGACATAGCGATAATAACTATGACTGATTTATGTTACTTCCTTTAAATAAAAATAAATAGAAGAATGAAAATCTCAAAGAAATATGCCAATTCTAGCTGCTGTTGAAATTCATTTTTTAAAAGAATTTTATTTATTTATTTATTTATTCTTGTTTCAGAACCTTTGTTTGTTTATTCATTCATTTTTATGGCTAGCTCAGCCCGCCCAAAGGACAGGGCTGGCGCAGCATGTGGTGCCGGGGATCGAACCGCGGTCCCTGCAGCCACCCAAGCTTTCCCAAGCAGGTGCTTTAGACCACTGAGTCATCCCGCCAGGCCCTGAAATTCATTTCTATGTACTTGTGGCCTTTGTCCCGGTCTAGTCCTTCCCTTAAAAAAAAATCCCTCCTGTAGGGCATGGTGGTGCATGTCTGTCACTGCAGTGCCTGGGAGGTTGAGACAGGAGGATAACCATGAGTTTGAAGACTACATAGTAAATTCAAGTCCACACTGAACTACTGTAGCGAGACCCTACATGCTAGTTTGGTATTTCAAAAAAGGAAGGGGGAATCAGGATGAAATAAAATTAAGGCCAGGTACAAAGTACAAAGCCATCAGGAATACAACTGGGGAGTGCACCTGCTAGAGAGGGGTGGAAGGGACACCTCGCTTTCTAGCAGCCAGTGAAGCACCTCAGTGGCTGTAACCTGCTTTGGTCAGTTTCTCAGGAGCAGCACCACACTACATTTGTTACTGACACACAGTTTCATCTTTTCCCCAAAAGAATGGGGAAAGGTATCAACATGTGTTATCATGCCCAAAATGCAGTCACAGATTTTTATAGGAATACAGTGTATATGCTATGGCCATCTTCAATAAATACTATTTTCATCAGCTGCATGCTAAGAGCTTTCTGCCCTATTATGAAAAATGTGAAACTTGAACAAAAGCATTTTAGCACAGCCATACACACATTATTGGGAGATAATCATGAACATTTTACTTATTTGCTTGTGTGTGTGTGTGTGTGTGTGTGTCTGTTTGTCTGTCTGTACACACTTTTTTTTGTTGTTGTTTTGTTTTGTTGTTTTTTTTTTTTTGAGACAGGGTCTCGCTATGCAGTTCAGGCTAACCTTGGCTCACTTTTGTAGCCCAGGCTGGTCTCGAACTCACTCCGATCCTCCTGCCTCAGCCTCCCGAGTGCTGGGATTACAGGCGTGAGCCACCACGCCCGGCTTCTGTACACACTTTTTAAAAATTTATTTATTTTTTTTTCTTGTTTCAGAACTTTTGTTTGTTTATTTATTTTTATGGCCGGCTCAGCCTGCCCTGAGGGCAGGGCTGGTGCAGCATGTGGTGTCGGGGATCAAACCTTGGTCCCTGCAGCTCCCTGCAGGCGCTTTAGACCACTGAGCCATCCTGCTGGGCCCCATCTGTATACACTTAAGTGAAGGACCTAAGACCTTTTATCTCTCACTACTCATCGATCATATCTTAGAAATACATTTTCCCCTATTTAATTACACTGGTACCACACGTAAGAAAACTGAAAAATAACTCCACAACAACAGTGAGTAGAAACAGTATTTACTAAAATTTCCTAAGTGTTTCAGAGCTGTTCCTCACACCTGAATCATTACCATCAAAACCTGAATCAGATCAGTATTCAAGTACTTCTTCTGATTTAGACGTGTCTCCCTATATCTTATTATACAGTTGTTTGCGAAAATATCAGACAAGTTGTCTTGCAGAATGCCCCATATTTCAGAGATTTCTGGTTGTTGTCTCACACTAGAATTTAACTGTTTTACTTTCTGTAAATAAGAAGTTTGGTTTACAGGATTGACAGCATGTAGGTTAGAAATCTGGTCACAATAGTGCACAGCCATGACTGCTGCTACTGTGTACTTTATACCACTTCAAGTCAATAATGTCTAGTTCTCAGGCCCGGCAGGATGGCTCAGTGGTCTAAAGCGCCTTTAGGAAAGCTTAGGCGGCTGCAGGGACCGCGGTTCAATCCCTGGCACCACATGCTGTGCCAGCCCTGCCCTCAGGGCAGGCTAAGCCAGCCATAAAAAGAAATAAACAAACAAACAAAAGTTCTGAAACAAGAAAAAAATAAAATAAAAATAATGTCTAGTTCTCACTAGGCTGAACTTGAGCAATGGTGTAGTCAGGGCTTGCTTGCAAGGTAAACAATTAGCACATATCACATAATTTGTAGGATTATTTTATAATAGTCATCCAAAGAAGCAAATGCTAAAGAGCAAGGGAGATTGGTCCACATGCAGCAGACTCAAAGAATCCAGCTGAGGGCCTGAATTCCATGGCAATGTCCTCTGTGAGTTCAGCTGGATGTCTAGAACCCACAACAAAGTCTCATGCAAGTCTATTTCAAGAATTTGCACTGGGAAGGCCCAAAGGCCAATGGTGAAAGCTAGAAATACCAACAGGCTGAGAGATCTGCACTGGAGCCACGAAGGGATGCTCAAAGCAACGTTCAGAGTTCCCCAGAAAGGAACTGCAGCCATCCTCAGCAATGTGGACGCAAGCCCCTCTGAAGATGCTAACATTTACCAAGTTCACACAAGGAAAACCAGTGCAATCAGCTTTTCCAGGACAATCAATAGCACAGGTCCTCCTCTCCAGTTGTCTTTTTATGCTGTTGCCAACAATCCTCAGAAGGGTTGTCCACATCTAGTGCCATGCTTGATTCAGTTCAGCTAAGTGTTATAAGTTAACCAGTGGTTAATCTACCATAGGTGGGGCCTGATGGGATGGCTCAGTGGTCTAAAGCGCCTGCTTGGGAAAGCTTGGGCGACTTCAGGGACTGCGGTTCGATCCCCAGCACCACATGCTGCGCCAGCCCTGCCCTCAGGGCAGGCTGAGCCGGCCATAAAAATGAGTGAATAAACAAACAAAGGTTCTGAAACAAGAAAAAAAATAAATAAATAAAATAAAAAAATTCTTAAAAAAAAAAAAAAATCTACCATAGGTGATAACCTGATTAAAGGGACTGAGACCTCTTCCCAGTAGTTTACCAGTCATGTTAATATACTGTCCCATAAAAACATTACATGACATGGCTTTAATGTCTCTACCCTAAGTCCAACATTTTACTAAGGCATGTAATTCTTTTCTTTTGTATTAAGTTAAAGACTACCAGCATAAGTCAACTTTGAGGTACAGTATTATATACAGTAAAATTCATCCATTTTAGGTATACATACAGTTCTATGGCTCTCACAACCAAAGTATACATTTCCATTGCCCCAAAAGGTTTCCTCATGCTCCTAGGTTGACTATACCCATCACAACTTAGCCTCCCCAGGAAACACTAATTTTTCTTTAACCTGTTCCTACAGTTTTGCTTTTTGCTATTCTGTATTTTTTGCAATTTAGAATGATAAGGTATATTTATTTGAGGAGCTTACTCCACTTTATTTGTTAACAGTATTCCACAGCATGGATTAGTGTGGTGTTTATTCCTTCATTTTGAGTTGGCTCTAGTTTGGGGTGCTAATAAATATTTATATATAAAATTTTATGTGGACATGGGCCTGGCGGGATGGCTCAGTGGTCTAAAGTGCCTGTTTGGGAGGGCTTGGGCAGCTTCAGGGACCACAGTTCGATCCCTGGCACCACATGCTGTGCCAGTTCTGCAGTCGGGGCGGGCTGAGCTGGCCATAAAAATGAATGAATAAAGAAAGGTTCTGAAACAAGAAAAAATAAAATAAAAAATTCTTAAAACAAAATTTTATGTAGACAAAGGGGCTGGGGGATAGCTCAGTAGAATAAGTGCTTGCCTGGAAAGTGCAAGGCCCTGAGTTCAAACCCCAGCCCTGAAGAAAATACATAAATAAATAAATAAATAAATAAAATTGTATATAGACATGATTTATTTTCCTTAGGTTAATACCCTGGAGTGTATGGCTGTTATTATCATTTGTATTTCATTGTCCTCCCAAAGCCTCATGTAAATCATGGGGCTGTGAAGTGCTTGGCTCTAGGGGTGGGGCCAAAGGACTAGGACGGGGCTTGAGGGGTGTGGCCAAGAAAGGCGAACCATTAAACCTGCAGCAGGCGCTGTGAGAGGTTCTTCCACAACCCAACCCCTGGCAGCAGTTTTTCGGAGGTATGGAGCAAATGATCCCAGACACGGCAGTGACCCAACCTCTCCTGCAGGCCTTATAAAGCAGGAGCAATGTCTAGAAATCTCGAGTAACTGTGAGCTAAATAAACCTTTCCTCCCCTAAGCTTGTGTGTCTGGTATTTGTCTCAGCAACCACAGAACAGTAACTAAGACACATTAGGACCCTATCCATTTCCCTACAAAAGAGTCAAGTTCATCCTTCATTATGGAGTACTCCACTTTGAATAAATGCCATTTTTTAAAAAAAATTTTTGCACCTACTGATGGACATGCAAGTACCTTTCAAGATCTCACTATTATGAACTGTGGTGCTATAAACATGGGTATGCATATACCACTGTAACAGGATGTTTTTAACCTTTGTGATAAGATACCTAGAAGGGGAATAGCTGGATCAAATGAAATTTCTAGTTTTAGAAAGATTATTAAGACATGAGAATTCTGTTTGTATCCTAGATAACATTACTGTATCACATACATGCTTGAAAATACATTTTTTCGCTTTTATTTTTATTATCTTCATACTATTTTCCTAGGAGCAGAATATCTGAATTTTAATAAATATTTTGGGGGGTTTAATTTTTATGAACCATACTGTTCGATGTAAAAATCTTGAGAAATTTCTAAAGAATGGTGAAGTTTTTTTTGTTTTTTTTTTTGCGGGACCAGGGTTCAAACTCACGACCTTGCACTTGCCAGGCAGGCACTTGTGCCTCGGAGCTATCTCCCCAGCCCCTGGTGAAGTTTTTTTACTTATGTTTTCTTTGGGAAGTTTAGCAAGTTTAGGTTTTACATTGAATCTTATACATTTGGAATTCACTTCTGTACAGGTATGGAATACTGGCAGACATCTTTTCTCAACGACATGTGGAATTCAATTGCTCCAGCACTGTTTAATCTTTTTTGTCTTGTTTTGTACTTCAATAAAAAATTAAAGGCAACTCATTTTCTGGGGTTCCTTCTGTCCCTCTCAGGCCAAAGCTTTTCTTTCACCCAATAAATTGTTTCCTACCCTATAAAAATAATAAATAAATAAATAAATAAATAAATAAATGCAGCATCTATTTTTGGACATGATATTCTGCCATATGAACCTACCTGACTATTCTTTTACCAATATCAATCACCCTGCCATAATTACTGTATTTTTAGGGCGAGTTCTGAAGTCACTATGACTTCAATTTTGTTTTTTGTTAAAATTGTTCAACTATTCCAATTTCTTTGATTTTCTGCATGAACTTCACAATTTGTTTATTTTAACCAGGTTACGATTTTAATTAGGGTTACATTCAATTATAAATCAATTTTATAGGGGCTGGGGAGATAGCTCAGCTGCACAAGTGCCTGCCTGGCAAGTCCAAGGTCATGAGTTTGAACCCTGGTCCCTCAAAAAAAAAAAAAAAAAAAAAAAAAAATCAATTTTATCGTGGATATCTGTGTGGTTTGTGTATAGGTGTCCCTGCAAAGCCTAGTGCAGTCAAGAAGTGGCTTCTGGAATTCATAATTGATTATTGTGGAAATGGATGCTGCCCCTCCCCTGGGGCTGGTGATTTGCATTTCAATGTAAGGTAGGAAGAGAAGTTAGCTGCTTAAGCAGCTGCTAGCTCTCCCAGTGTTCTTGCTTTCTGCCAGCCATGGAAGGTTGCCCTCTGCCATGTGCAGCTCTGCCTTGGAGCCAGCTGAATACATACTGAAACTTCTAGTAACTGTGAGCTAAACAAATCTTTCCTTCCCTCATTTTGAGTGTTGGGTGTTTGTCTCAGCAAAGAGAGAAGAGTAACTAAGACAATATCTTAATATTGAATCTTCAAATTCATCAGCACTGCATTCTTGTGAAAAATTACACTTTGTTGTGATTATCCTTTTCATATATTTTTTTAAAGAATTTTATTTATTTTTTTTTTCTTGTTTCAGAACTTTTGTTTATTTATTTTTATGGCCAGCTCAGCCTGCCCTGGGGGCAGGGCTAGTGCAGCATGTGGTGCCAGGGATTGAACTGCGGTCCCTGCAGCCGCCCAAGCTTTCCTAAGCAGGTGCTTTAGACCACTGAGCCATTCTGCAGGGCCCTCCTTTTCATGTATTGATGAGTTTAATATGTTAATACTGCTGGGCGTGGTGGCACACACCTGTAATCCCAGCCCTCGGGAGGCTGAGGCAGGAGGATCAGTGTGAGTTCGAGACCAGCCTGGGCTACAAAAGTGAGCTCAAGGCCAGCCTGAACTGCATAGTGAGACCCTGTCTCAAAAAGATAAAAAAAAAAAAAAAAAAGTTAATACTTTGAAGATGTTTGTGTGTATGCTCCTGAGGGCTATCTACAATTGAGCTCCTTTCTAATGATATTATTCCCTGGTTTTGGTGTATAGCTTACATTACTAGAGACTTCACATACAAGGTTTATTTATTTATTTATTTTTGTTTTTTGAGACAGGGTCTCACTATGCAGTTCAGACTGACCTTAAGCTCACTTTTGTAGCCCAAGCTGGTCTTGAACTTGCACTGATCCTCCTGCCTCAGCCTCCCAAGTGTTGGGATTACAGGCGTGCGCCACCATCTCCAGCTCATATACAAGGTTTAAAGTACTTAAAATAGAAGAATTTATGTATCTTAGAAGGACTTGAGAATTTTTTAAATCTTGCAGAATAAACTGAAATTTACACTTTTAAATGTTTACTAATAAACTTTTTGGGTCACTAACCCCAGTAAGTGATACTAGTGAAGCTTAGTTTCTGATGTATAGCTAGCTCTAGATTTTACAAAAAGACTTGCATCTACTTGATATACATATAAATATGGGGCAGGTGAGAGGACCATGTTCCCATTCACTGAAAACTCCTATGCTCTCTCTAGTACTCTGTGTTTCTTTCCTTTCCCCAGTACTTTATTAACAATGGTATACTGTATTGCATAATTTCCTTATGACAAGACTGTCACTTTTATAGATGAGAAATGTTTTAATTGATTAATTTTACAGATTTAAAATAACAGAAGCAGGCTGGTCAGGTAGCTCAGTAGACTAAAGTGCCTGCTTAGGCAGAGCTTAGTGGCCAGGGTTGATCCCAAGCGAGCCCTATCCCTGGGGTGTGCTGAGTCAGTGATTGATACTGGGCTTGGTGGCACGTGCCTGTAGTTCCAGCGCCTAGGAGCCTGAAAACAGGAGAAACACTATAAGTCTGATCTATGTAGTAAGACCTAGAAGACCCTCTACTAAAGACATTTTAAAAATGCAGAAAGTAACATGAATATTTATATAAAAGCATCCATTGTAAAAAGTCGACAAAACTAAAGATAGGGAAAACAGTTTGAAGCTACTTATATCATCTAGCATTTCACAGATGATATTTACATAAATTTGTTTTCACACACATCAATTTATAATGTTTTACATTAATTTTTCCCTATTAATAAACATGCCTTTAAAGCATGTAGGCATGGGTGCTTTATATTTACTCAAAGAAATAATATAATTAACTAATTTTCTATTAATAGTATATATCACTGGGCATGGTGGTGTACGCCTGTAATCCCAGCATTTGGGAGGCTGAGGCAGGAGGATCCGTGCAAGTTCGAGACCAGACCGGGCTACAAAAGTGAGCTCAAGGCCAGCCTCAACTGCATAGGGAGAACCTGTCTCAAAAAGACCAAAAAAAAAAAGAAAAAAAGTATATATTTTTTTCTCTGTGATACCCAGGACTTTCACCCTCCTTTTCCTTCTCCTCCTCATTATGGTTTTGAGGATTAGAACTATGTTTGATTTCTGATATGTTTCTGTCCCTTTTTAGTTTTTCAGATAAGGTCACATTATTTATTTATTTTTTTTTTTCTTGTTTCAGAACCCTTGTTTGCTTATTCACTCATTTTCATGGCCAGCTCAGCCCGCCCTGAGGGCAGGGCTGGCGCAGCATGTGGTGCCGGGGATTGAACCGCGGTCCCTGAAGCCGCCCAAGCTTCCCCAAGCAGGTGCTTTAGACCACTGAGCCATCCCGCCGGGCCCCGATAAGGTCACATTAAACCACTACGTTGCCCAAGTTGTGTTCAAACTTGCATTGTTCCTCCCTGTGTTGGGATTACAGGTGTATGCCATCATGTCTGGTAATTAATATTTTTTACAGAACAAAAGACACTGTCATTCTTTTCAAAATGGGAATTTTAAAAATCATTGATAAAATCAACTTAGTATTACATTTACTCTATTATCCAGAATACTGACTTGGCTAATTTAAAACTTCTGAACCTCTGAATCATTTTTTTAATGTGATAACAAGCAACACTTTTAACATCTACCACTATCAGAAATGTATTATTTGGATACTTACTGGGTTTTACTAATTGTATGTGTTTTACTGTTTCTAGAAATGAGTTGATCATACTGGTTAATCATATTGGTGTTACTGTAATCTAAGAAAAAAATGCAAAATCAAAGTTAGTATTACTTTATCTTTCTTCAGGAAATTATATTTATAAAGCATTTCTACTTAGAGATTAACTATCAACATTTTAAAAGGCCTGTAAGATAGCTCAGTTGGACTAAGCATAGGCTTAGGCAAGCACAGGAACTGGGTTCAATCCCTGGTATCACATGATGCACAAGCCCTACCCCTGGGTGCGCTAAGCCAGTGACAAAGACCAGGCATGGTGATGCAGGCCTGTAATCTCCGCACTAAGGAGGCTGCAAACAGGAGGAGCACTACGAGTCTGAGCTATGTAGTGAGACCTGTAGCAACCAAATACATTTTAAAAATAAAAATAGAAAAGATTTCATTACAGAGAAAATCAGCCAAATCTCCATTAAATAAGATTACACTATTATTCTAAAATATTTAGGAACAGGGAGATAGCTCAGTAGAATAAGTGCCTGCCTGGCAAGTGCAAGGTCCTCTATTCAATCCCCTGTACCGCAAAGAAAAAAACAAAAAACAAAAATTGATATGCAGGGGGCCCAGCGGGGTGGCTCAGTGGTCTAAAGCGCCTGCTTGGGGAAGCTTGGGTGGCTTCAGGGACCGAGGTTCGATCCCTGGCACCACATGCTGCGCCAGCCCTGCCCTCGGGGCGGGCTGAGCTGGCCATAAAAAAATGAGTGAATAAACAAACAAAGGTTCTGAAACAAGAAAAAAATAATAAATAAAATAAATTTTTTTTTTTAAAAAATTGATAAGTATATATATTAGACACTAAATATTCGGGCTGAGCTGGCCATAAAAATAAATAAACAAACAAAAGTTGTGAAAGAAAAAAATAAAATAAAATAAAAAATTCTAAAAAAAAAAAAGAATTTTTTATTTTCTTTATTTTTTTCCTTGTTTCAGAACCTTTGTTTATTCACAATATTTGGGATTTTAGTACACAATTTTTTAACTAAAAGCTATCTTATGCAAACAAGGAAGTATATTTCTTCTGTGAGACAAAGTAACTCATTTTCTTCCCTGAAGTCTAGTCCTTCTTTCTCTTTTTTTTATTTTATGTTATTTTTTAGAATTTTTTATTTTTTTCTTGTTTCAGAACTTTTGTTTATTTTTATGGCCGGCTCAGCCTGCCCTGAGGGCAAGGCTGGCACAGCATATGGTGCTGGGGATTGAACCGCAGTCCCTGCAGCTGCCTAAGCTTTCCTAAGCTTTCCTAAGCACACGCTTTAGACCATTGAGCCATCCTGCCGGGCCCCTTCTTTCTCTTTTTAAATTCACAAGACTGCTCAGAAAACCAGATCACAAGCACAGAAGTGAAAACATATACTAGGATTACTCAAAATGTTCCTCATGTTCAATGCATTTACAACACAAAATTTTCCTGTAAGTCAGCAAATAGTATTCCATTCCTTATTTCTTTTTACTGCTGAAATCTTTATTTTTTTATTATTATTTTTTTAAATTTTCTTTTCTTTTCTTGTTTCAGAACCTTTGTTTGTTTATTCATTCATTTTCATGGCCAGCTCAGCCCACCCCAAGGGCAGGGCTGGCGCAGCATGTGGTGCTGGGGATCGAACTGCGGTCCCTGAAGCCACCCAAGCTTTCCCAAGCAGGCGCTTTAGACCACTGAGCCATCCCGCCGGGCCCCTACTGCTGAAATCTTTAACAGACGACATCTGCAACAATAAACAATCAGAGCTTCACCCCAATAGTGAATATAAAGTGGGTCTGATCAGCTCCAACAGAGGGGTATTCTCTGAACAGCTCTCTCAAAGTTGGTCAAGATGCTGCCAGTTGCAAACTGTATATTTCAGCAGTTAAGTAAATGACCTATTTTCACTGACAAATTTAATATACACGCTGAAATAGAGCCACACCTGCCTGACAGGCAGAAACACGCCATGGCAGTAACTTCTTACAGAACAGTAAACCTATTATAGCAATTTTATTTTCAGGAAAAAAGGAAAAAAAAATGCGCGCACACACACACACACAGAGATGTTTGTTTGCATGTGTGTACACATGTACTGCTGAGGCTAAAGCCTGGAAACTTGTACCTGAGAGGTAGGCTTTCTACAGCTGAATGACAGACCCAGCCCTAATAATATTTTTTTTTTTTTTTTGTATATTTTTTAGGGAAGTGTCTACAGGGTGTTTAGGGTCTCCCTACTAGATCAGACTTGTAGTGATCTGCCTGTTTACAGCCTATCGAGAGCTGGGATTACAGGCCTGTACACAATGCCCAGTCTCAATTGCTGTCTCAGCAGGCAAGTCAGGTCTGGGGATCAAAATCCTGGCCCCTAGCCTGCTTGCAGATGCAGGTGCTTTAATCCACTCAGCTATTTTGCCATCCCGCCCTACTCTCTCTCTCTCTCTCTCTCTCTCTCTCTCTCTCTCTCTCTCTCTCTATCTACCTACCTACCTACCTACCTACCTACTATCTATCTATCTATCTATGTGGAATCAGGGATTGAACTCAACCCACTAGGGTTTTTTTTTTTTTTTTTTTTTTTTTTTTTTTTTTTTTTTTTTTTTTTTTTTTTTTTTGTGGAACCAGGGTATAGAAATATTTCTGAAGCTAGATTCTAACAACGAAACATTGCAGTGAGAAATCTATTGTAATTTTATTTTATTTTAAATTTTTATTTATTTATTTATTTATTTTTTCCCTTGTTTCACAACTTTTGTTTGTTTGTTTATTTATTTATTTATTTGTATGCTTGGCTCAGCCTGCCCAGAGGGCAGGGCTGGCGCAGCATGTGGTGCTGGGGATCAAACCGTGGTCCCTGCAGCCGCCCAAGCTTTCCTAAGCAGGCACTTTAGACCACTAAGCCATCCTGCCAGGCCCTCTATTGTAATTTTAAAGACACTAGTTAGAACTTCAGTAATGTATTCTATTGTGAAGATTTTTAAATTCTCTCTATTTTGTTTCAATTTAGAAGAACATGTTAGAAAAAAAAAAAAAAAGGTTATTTCTGGTGTTAAGATCAAAGCTAGGGTCTTGCACATGCTAGACAAGGACTGTATCAGTGAGCTACAATGCATCCCAAGCCACAGAATATTTTTAAGAAAGGGTCCACAATGCAACACACAAAATATTCTACAAAAACCATTGGCTAAATGCATGAATACAGTCTTGACTATCAATGCAATGAAGATGACACCCAAAACTACCTCTCCAAAGTGAACTATTGTCTCTGTAGAGACTAGTGTTTCAGGTTTCATTAGAAATACACATTTTTGTTCTCACAAAAATGTTTGACACACATTATATTTATGAGTTAAGTAGCAATTATTAGAGCCAGGCAGACAGCTGAGCGGCATAAGTGCCTAATTGTCAAGCGCAAGGTTCTGAGTTCAATCCCCAGGAACGGAAAACAAAAATAGCAATTATCATCTTAGCAAAAAATCTGTTCCTCCTGTTCCAAATATCATCTTGAAAAGGCTTCTAGTCAGATCAAGTAAACAAGTTTATACCTTTTTAATTCACTATTTTCTATTACCAAAATACCAATGATGACAAAATTATTTCCTCTATTATGTTCCTTTACTATGTCTTGTCTATTTTTCAGATTTGAGATTATGATAAGTGAGGATCATGAAATGAGGATCTGATCAGATGACGGATCAGAAAATAAGGAAGACGGTAGCAAGAAAACCAAAATGCCAAGTATTGTTTTCGTGGTAAAATATACATGACATAGAACTATCTTCCACTTCCAAGTATATAGTTCGGTAGTATTAAAATATATTCATGTTCTTACGCAAATATTACCACCATGCATCTGCAGAACTCTTCATCTTGCTCATTTAAAACTCCAGTCATTAACCAGTGACTTTTTCTCTTAACCCCAGTTGATGACCATTCTACTTTATCTCTAATTTTCCTGCTTTATCTTGCACAAGTGGAATTATAAAGTATTTGTTTTTAGCTGCTAGTATTTCACTTAGCATAATATCCTCAAAGTTCATGGGGCTTGGGAGATAGCTCCGTGGTGCAAGTGCCTGCCTGGCAAGTACAAGGTCATGAGTTTGAATTCCTGGTCCTTCAGAAATAAAAAAAAAAAAAAAAGGAAAAAAAGGTTCACAAGTGTAGAATATCAGAATTTCCTTTTCTAAGGCTAATACTCCATCACATATTTGTCATACGTTTTGCCTACCCATTCCTATTTCAATAGGCACTAGTGTTGCTTCTGTTTTACCTAACATATTGTACAACTTGTTTTCAATTCTTCTCACTATGTATTCAGAAGAAGTGCATGCTCATATAATTCTATCTTAATTTTTTGAGAAGGGACCGAGAAGATAGTTCTGAGGCACAAGTGCCTGCTTGGTAAGTGCAAGGTCATGAGTTTGAACCCTGGTCCTGCAAACAAACAAATTTTTTGAGGAGCCTCCAGATCATTCTCTCTCTCTCTCTCTCTCTCTCTCTCTCTCTCTCTCTCTCTCTCTCTCTCTCTCTCTCTCTCTCTCTCTCTTCCTTTCCTTTGCAGGACCAGGGTTCAAATTCACAACCTTCCACTTGCCAGGCAGGTGCTTATGCCACAGAGCTATCTCCTCAGCCCCTAGACCATTTTCAACAGTAGCTAAACCATTTGATATTCCCACAAGGGAGCAGGAAGGTTCCAATTTCTCTATGGGTTCACCAACACTTTTTTTTTTTTTTTGTCTGTTTGAGACAGGGTCTTGCTATGCAGTTCAGGCTGGCCTTGAGCTCACTTTTGTAAGCCCAGGCTAGTCTCGAACTCGCACCGATCCTCCTGCCTCAGCCTTCCAAGTGATGGGATTACAGGCATGCGCCACCCGGCTACTAACACTTTTTTTTTTTTTTTTAAATTAGCCATTGTATTGGGTATGAGGTGACATACTGTAGCAATTTTAATTTGCAGTCCCTAATGGGCAGCAATATCAAGCATGTTATATTTATACAATCTCTCTGGAGAAATGTCTACTCAAGTCCTCATCCTCTACCCATTTTTAAAAAACTTATTTATTTATTCACTTATGCTATGGCTGGTTTAGCTCTCCTGGGGCTGGGGCTGACACAGCATGTGGTGCTGGGGATGGAACCATAGTTTCTGCAGTTGCCTAAGCTTGCCTAAGCAGGTGCTTTAGAACAGTGAACTATCTCACCAGCCTGCTCTACCTATTTTTATTTATTGATTTTTTTTTCTTGTTTCAGAGTCTTTATTTGTTTATTCACTCATTTTTATGGCTGACTCAGCCTGTCCCGAGGGCAGGGCTGGCGCAGCATGTGGTGCCGGGGATTGAACTGCGGTCCCTGAAGCCACCCAAGCTTTCCCAAGCAGGGGCTTTAGACCACTGAGCCATCCTGCCAGGCCCCTCTACCTATTTTTAAATCAAGTTGTTTGGTTTTTCTGCTGTTGAACACTAAGAGTTTTATATGAATTTTGGATATTAATCTCTTGTCACTTTTATGCTTGCAATGCTTTCTCTATTCTGCAGTTGCTTTTTTTACTCCATTGACAGCCAACTCCCCACCTTTGTGGTACTGGGGATTGAACTAGTACCACATTCACTCATTCATTCAACAGGGTGCGGCTAAGTCATCTGGGCTGGGCTTAAATGTGGGATTGTGTTCATAAAGCATACTTTCTTCATTAGGACACATTGCTCTAGGTCAGTGGTTCTAAACCTTTCTAATGCTGTGACCCCGCAATATAGTTCCTCATGTTGCAGTGACCCCAAACCAAAAAATATATGTATTTTTTTTCCAAAAAATAATTTTGGTGGTTACTTCAAAACTGTAACTTTGCTACAGTTATGATTCGGATTGTAAATACCTGTTAAACATTATGTATTTTCTGATGGCTTTAGGTGACCTCTGTCTTTTGGTGGTTCAACCCCCGCCGGGGTTGCGACCCACAGGTTGAGAACCGTGGCTCTAGGTGGCTTACTGTGTTGTCATTTTTTCCTTGCTTATCCTCTTTCTGGTTGTGAAACCAGTTATTGAAAGTAAGATAAAGAGTTCTCCAACTATTTGTCACTCCAGATTGTGATGGTCTGTATCATACACATGCATGTAACTGACAAATTTGCTTTGTCATATTAAACTTTCTTTTTATTAATGCAGTCTCCTTTATCTCCTATAAAATCGTAAAATTTAAAACACTTTTGTTTTTGCTCTCTTGGTTATTATTTGCTTTTTTTTTTTTTTTTTCTTCTTCCAGTTAAAAGTCTCTTTTAGGCCAAGCATAGTGGTGCACACCTCAGGATACTGAGGCAAGTGGATTATTGCGAGTGAGGCCAGCCTGGGCTACAAGATGAGTTCAAGGACAGTCAGAATTGCAAAGTTCTAGAGACAACAGTTTAAGAAGGCAGAAGACAGCGAAAACGAGAGGAGAAACGGGGAGAGCTAGCCTCGTTTCCTTCCTTACATTATACCCAGGCTCTCCCGACCCTAGGCTGGGTCCTTCACACACACACCAACTCCAGGCCCTCCTCTTCCACAGGTTCAGGATGTTTTCAAAGTGAAGATGCCTGGCCCCCAGCTGGGTCATTTATTTAACCTTCTGAACTTCTCAAGTTGACACAATGTATCAACTATAACCACCTCATATCCTTTGACTTTAATATTTCTTGAACAGCAGCAGGTCTAGTGTTAACAAATTCCTTCAGATTTTATATGGGAATATATTTTAAGAATTTTTTATTTTTGATGGACAGTCTTGTCAGACAGATGACTGTTGGATGACAGCTTTGTCTTGCATATTTTAAATGTATCAGCCCACTGCCAACTGTCCTCCAAAGCTTTTAATAGGAAAACTTTTTCACAATCACTTGCATGTGACAAGTCATTTCTTTCTTCCTGATTTAAAGGTTTTCTGTGTTTGTTTCTTAGTATTTTTTTTTTTTTTTTTTTTTTGGTCACTGCACAAAATACACAACACACACAGTTTAAAGGAGGAGAAGTTTATTTTGGTTCACAGTTTCAGTCCATTGCTACCTACTACAGAGAAAGAAAGGGACGTAGAAGAGTCTGGTGGAAAAAAGCTATTCATGTCATGGTGGCTGAGAAGCAGCGAAAAAGGGAAGAGCAGGAAGGGAGGTGAACCCCTGTAGGTCACAGTCACCGAGCACCACTTCGCCCAGCATGGCCTTGCCCAGCATGGCCTAGCTCCTGCCCACACTTTCATGTGCATAAGGGTTCGCCCACAAATGAGTAGTGCATCCCCACAATCCAATCACCTTTCCCAAACCACAACTCTGAACACCTACACCTCTGACATTCTACACAGAACACAATGATTTCTATTTGATTACAATGTGTCTCAGTGTGAGTTTGTTTTATTTCATTTTGGGGTTCCTAGATGTTTACATTGACTTCTAACAAACTTGAAGTATTTTTTGCCCACTTCTGTCTTCCAGAACTGCCAGAATATATATGTTGGTCCTCTTGCTCCATCAGGGTCTTTAGACTCTACTCACTTTTCTTCACGTTTTTCTTTTCACTGCTGTATCGGTCAGGGTTTTACTTAGAGGAACAGAACAGATAATGTAAGGAATGGATATTAACACAAAATATACAGTGTAGAAGGAATTGTAAGATTGGCTTACAACAGTCAGCCAGAATCAGATGAGGAAGCATGCAGAGGGCATCTGCACACCCTGGACTGAAGAATTCAGTCCCAAGGTCTAAAGCTCACTGCAGTACTCCCTGCAAGTCTCTATCCCTCAGATGATGGGTCTGCAATGACTGAAGAGTCTGCGACGGAGGCTGAAGAGTCTGCAATGGATGGCGAAAGATCCAAGTTGGAGGCTGAAGAGTCTGCTCTGCAAGCCAGAGATGAAGTCCAAGCTGAATGTGAAGACTGAAGCTCCTCCAAAGAAATGGAAGTTGGACCCCTTCCTCAGCCCCTTTTTTTTTTTTTTTTTTTTTTTTTTTTTTTTTTTTTTTTTTTTTTTTTTTTTTTTTTTTTTAATTTTTTATTTTATTTTTTTCTTGCTTCACTCATTTTTATGGCCGGCTTAGCCCACCCCAAGGGCAGGGCTGGCGCAGCATGTGGTGTCCGGGATCGAACCGCGGTCCCTGAAGCCGCCCAAGCTTTCCCAAGCAGGGGCTTTAGACCACTGAGCCATCCCGCCGGGCCCCATCCTCAGCCCCTCTTTATGGTCTCTTTCTGCTGAGTCACCCCTGCCAGGAGCCAGGGCATCCTAGGGCCAGCCCTCTCTCTGTTCCCACCAGCAGGAAGCCAAATTGACACAATGTATCAACCACTACAAACTCCTCATACTCCATCATTTCCACTTTTTCCTTTATGTTTTCTTTCTTCTCAAAACTTTCTCTTAATCCCTCTAGTGAAATTTCCACATCAGCTTATGTGCTTTCCATTTTCAGAATTTATCTTTGGTTTATTTTTTGCCTTTGGTGCTGAGGACCAAACCCAGGGCTTCCAGCTTGCTAGGTAAGCATTCCACGGCTGTGCCAAATCTCCAGCCACTAGAGTTTCTTTATGTAGTTTTAGGTTTTCTATCTCTTTACTGAAGTTTGTCATGTTCATATCATTTTATTGACTTTACATCTTTGAGTTCTTTGAGCATCCTTCACATGTTGCTTTAAACTCTTGTCCAAACTATAATCACCTCTTTTCTAAAGATAATTTCCACTGATTTGCTTTTTTCTTTTGAATGGGCCATGTACTCTTTTTCTCTATATAGCTTTTATGTATTGACATCTGAATCTAATCATACAACATTTCTGAAAGTCTAATTCTCTCTTTCTCTTGTGGTTTGCTAGCTTTTTAAACTAGTGCTATATGCTGACACTGTGCCAACAACAAGCCTAAGTATAAATAAGAGCTTATTAAAATTTCTCTACTTGCACCTTCCCTGGGCATGTACACTAACTTTCTAAATTCCTTCATATTTGCATTTGATTTTGAATGTTCAACTTCAATACTGACTCTCAAAGGGGTAGAAGTAGAAAAATTAAGGTGTTAGCTCTGCAACTCCCCCACAAGTCACTTTAGCCAAAGGAAAACGGGCTTGTGCATAAGAGGGGAGTGGGAAAATCTGCACCAAATGCTAACTAAAAAGCAACAAAACTGGGCTAGGGAATATAGCTTACTGGCATAAATGCTTGTCCGGAAAGCACAAGGCCCGAGTTCAATCCCCAGTACTGGGGAAAAAAACTGATGCAACTAAATTTAGACATTATTTGACAATGGCATATATATAAACCATCTGATTTCTGGACATTCTTCTTTTTTACTTTCTCATCATCAGAAAAATAGAATTTATCTCAGTACTTTCCTGTCTTTCTATTTCTTTTTTCTTTTTTTTTTTTTTTTTGTCTTTTTGAGACAGGGTCTCGCTATGCAGTTCAGGCTAGCCTTGAGCTCACTTTTGTAGCCCAAGCTGGTCTCGAACTTGCACCGATCCTCCTGCCTCAGCCTCCCGAGTGCTGGGATTACAGGCGTGAGCCACCACGCCCGGCTCTTTCTATTTCTTAAATTTCATCAACTCTAAATATATTGCAGGCTGGAAAACTTTTCCTCCTCCTTCACTCTTTTCTGTCTACTAATCCAGTTTTAAGCAGTAAAAGCAAAAGTCAGAACAAATCTCAGTTAAGTGTAAAATTAGGAACATGGTGGAGAATATGGGTAACATCTACATAAGTAATTCTTGGGGTTTCTACTTCTGTTGTTCACACACATCAACCTTATCATAGAAAGAAAACTGCATAACTTAACTTATAGGATAGTAATGAATAGTTGGGGGAAGAAACATTTGGACACATCTTAAAAACAGAGCACCTAAAAACTGAAGGTGCCGGGCCTGGCAAGATGGCTCAGTGGTCTAAAGCACCTGCTTAGGAAAGCTTAGGCAGCTGCAGGGACCGTGGTTCAATCCCTGGAACCACATGCTGCGCCAGCCCTGCCCTCAGGGCAGGCTGAGCCGGCCATAAAAATAAATAAACAAACAAACAAACAAGAGTTCTGAAACAAGAAAAAAAAAAAATTAAATTAAATTAAAAAACAAAGCCGGGCGTGGTGGCTCACGCCTGTAATCCCAGCACTTGGGAGGCTGAGGCAGGAGGATCGCTGCGAGTTCGAGACCAGCCTGGGCTACAAAAGTGAGCTCAAAGCCAGCCTCAACTGCACAGTGAGACCCTGTCTCAAAAAGCCAAAAAAAAAAAAAAAAAAAAAAAAAAAAAAAAAAAAAAAAAAAAAA
>PVJA010019968.1:0-37596 GCA_004027025.1 Myocastor coypus | reverse complement strand
CCCACCCCTGGGCCACCTGAGATGCTAACTGAGACTGGGCATGGTGGCATACACCTGTAATCCCAGCACTTGGGAGGCTAAAACAAGAGGATCACTATGACTCTGATCTGTGTAGTAAGACCCTGTAGACTCTATACTAAATACATAAAATAAAATATAAAATAAAAACAAAAGGAAAGAGTTACTGAATTGAGGAGACGGATGGGAGATAGAGAGAGGTTAAGAGATTTATCTATGTATGTAATGAGAATAGTTTGGATAGTTCTTGTGAATTTCTGCTGGTCAGTGGAAAGAAGCAGTTAAAGCTTTAATCTGTTTTGTCTCCTTTTTCCAACTGTTTCTTTTTTTGTATTCTTAATTTTTCATACATTTCTTTGTTTTTCCAATTTTACATACATATATCAGGTAATATGAATAACTGGTCATAAGATAACTCTATGTATTACAACAAATACTGTGAAATTCATGTTACTTATTAAGTGAAAATCTGTATCACTTGTAATTTCTATCTATTTTAATTTTAATTTGTGTTCTCTTTCTAAAACTAATATAAATAAATAAATATAAATAAAGAAAGAAATAATAAATAGTTAAAAAAAAATAAGGGAGCTTCTGACATCTCCACGAAAGCAGAACAATAGCAGGTGACAATAATCTGGTAGCATCTGTACATGGGACCCTCGGCTGGGAAGGAAGTACCCAGCCCACAGTGTGATATCTTATACTCTTAAAGTAACACTGCAGAGCTGTCTTCAGAGAAAATCTACTTCCACATAAGTCTAAAGAATGCACGCCCATGTTTATTTTTCAGATGCCTAAAAACTATTTCTGGAGATCTGGACACTCTGGGGGTTTCCTGGGATATAATTAGAATACACCCAAGAGAAGAAAATGAGAAACCACACTCTGCAGTTAGCTCGCAGCTCTCCTCCATTTCTACTTTATAGCTGATGCCAAATCTTGGAGGTGAATTCCCCAGCTTTTAAAAATCATCACATACTCACCTATAAAATAGGTAAGGACTGAAATCTCCAGTGGCCAAATAGTGGGTTTTCCTTATTTAAAGATAGGCAGTAAATTAGATTTTTTTGATACTAACAATTAGGAATACATTCTTCCTGTTTCTAAGCAATTTCAGGTTTAATTAGGATTCTGGAAGCCCCATTTGTCTCAACAATTTGACAGCTCTGGCTTCCCCTTCTACACCCACACTTCTCCCTTTCTTACGCTCTTCCCATTTGTAGTACTTCACTCCATCTAAACGCAGAAAGGGAAGGAAAGCAGCTTCTGTGCACATCAGCGCACTCTTCTCTGGCATACGCCACTGTTGAAGCACTAGTGATAAAAGGTGATCGCCCCGTGACTGACAATTATCTCTAAGCTGATTATTAAGGTGTCTTATTAAAGTGCACGTGCTGGGGGGCTTTCAGGGGAGGCAGTAACAAAACACCCTGGATGGCGAAGATGACATCACAGGAATAAGGTACAGGAACGCACCCTGTTTGTCCATTTAAATTAGTTTCATCATCCATAACAAGTGTTTAAGGAGCAGAAAAGCATGCCCGATGCATAATGCATTGTGTCATGATGCATAATAATTAGGCCTGCTGGCCGCCACCCTGTCTCCCAAGACTTCAAAATCTCTTTGAGTAAGCACTCTGTTCTAAAGGCTTTGGCAAAAATGCTATTTAGGGACTTTCAAATTTACAGCAAAGCAATTTGTCATCATTTACAGGGAGAGGGAAGAAGGTGAGAGGAACAAGGGGCCACCTGGTTTGCCACTAGCAAGCCTCCTGAGGTGTGAGCTGGGCCTTCCGGGAAGAAAGGGTTCTGTGTCCGTGGCCCACAGGGTGCAGATTCCTCCCGTGTATTTCCTTTCAGGAATGTAAGAGAGTCACAGACGGCTTCTTTATCTGAGGCTTGCACATGAGGAGAACTAAAAGCTCAGAATTAAATTCCCAACTTCGTATGCTTCCTCTCCCCTCCACAGCCTGGGTTGAAGGTGGAGGTGTGAAAACCATGTCCTTTATTCTAAATAGTATTTTCCAAAGATGGGACAACATCTAAAATAGCTCTAAATTGACAGAACAATCAAAACATCAATGAGCCCAAAGAGAAAAAACAGCCTTCAGACTGAGGTACTGTTCAGGTAAAGTGCCCACCTCCTTACTTTGCAGGAAGCAGATTCTTCTAGACTGAAGTGAGATTTAGGTCTGGACAGTGAATAACACATTTCCTGTTGAAGTCTGATGCAAAACCAGGACCAGAGCCCATCTCTCACCAGCCCATTCCTACTGCTCAACAGTGCCCAGTGTTTGCCTGCTTACCCACTATGGCCCTGGGCCACTCGCTTCAGAAAAAGGAGCTTCAGGCTGTCATAGGGCAGGGAGCTGAGTACTCAAGACAGACTACAAGGGGTTAACCTCGACGACTGAATGATTAATGCAGTCCAAAAGGCAAACTCAAGTGACCAGAAAAATTCTCTTTCAGCTAATTTAACATTTCGTTATAATTGAACACAGATAGCCCCAAACCACAGCCTGGCTGGCTGCACCCGGGAAGTGACACTTGCCACTGTGAGCATCTCTCCTGGATGGAGGGGCTCCAGTCCTGCCCCTGGAACCTCTCCCTGGACTGCACTTAAGATATACAGCCCCAGGAAAGAAAAGCTCAGGAGGCGCACTCAGGGCTCAGGGCGGCACCCAGGTTTCCATGGCAGCACAGTGTTCAGTAATCCATGAACTGAAGAGCACAGTGTGAATGCCCTGTAATTAAAACTCTTCACAGGCTTTTCCCATCAAGAACTCCCTTCAGTGGTCTCAGGAGCTCTCCATGGGCCGTGATGTGGGGACAGCTCATGCAGCAGACCACACACTTGCTGAATTGCACTGACTCGTGTCTTGGCACCTGACTTCTCTGTCCTGTGCAGATGCTTCCTGTAGCCCAAATCATCTAAGGCCCAAAGCAGCTCAGTGTGGCTTGGGGTCCAACGCTGTTGAAATGACGTTGACTGTTAAGACACCTGAGACTGAGACCATTACTCCACCCCCCATCTGCCACTAAGAGTTCGACAGGGGACTCCCCAAATCTCCAGCCATCTCTGGTTCCAGCACTCAGGAGGATGTCACCGCAGGGGTGAGGGGAAAATCTGTGCAGAACATGATGCATACATATGGTCCCCCTGGACTTGACCAGTAAAACAAATGGCACTTGGGTAAGATGAGAGCCACAGGATGTGTTTTAAGAGAAAATAAAACTATCATTTTAACACAGAGCTCCATAACCACAAGGAACAGAGAAGCGATGAGGGGAACCTCGGGGTGCGGAGGCAGCAAGGCCTGAGCTCCCTCCAGCGGGACAGTGTGCAACTCAGCCTGAGCCCTGTGGCTGTGAGAGCTGGTACTGATTCCCCAAGTGCTTGGCTCCAAAACCCAAAGTGGCCCAGCCTCAGCTCTTTAAATTTGCATTGTTGTTTCAGTTTTGTCAAATCATCTGTTTTTACATTTCACAACCTGAAGTCAGGACATTTTCTGTCCTTTTTTTTTTTTTTTTAATTTAATTTCTCTTTTTTATTTATTTTTTTTATTGTTTAAATTTAACACGGGTTATATTACATATTTTCATCATCAGATCAGTTTAGATTAATACATATAGGTATATAAGATTGATCAAACAATTAAACATTAACCCTTCTAAATTTTCTTAGAATTTCATTGCAAAAGTTTTGCTGAGATCTCTGACGGTGTCCCACTGAAGTTTGAACTCTGCCCCCAGCCTTGCACGCATGCACTGCCCCCCAGCCCCATCCACACTGCTGCCCACACTCCCCAGCCCACATGTCCCCTCCTCCAGGAAGCCTTCCATGTTGCACTCACATGACCCCCTCCACTACTGCTAAATCTCATGTCTCTTCTGAACCCTCAACAGCTCACCATTTAATCTAACTAAATTAGATTATGGTTTGTGTCCTTGTTAAATTTATGACACCTTTGTTTTAAAAAAAAATCTCAGAGCCTCAGTTACGATGTCAGGGCTTCCCAGTAAAATGATCAACTCAGAAAACACATTTATCCAGGTGCAGTGGTACTCCCCTGGAAACCCCAGAACTCAGAAGACTGAGGCAGGCGGATTGCAGTGAGTTTGGGGCAACCTAGGTTATATAGTTCAAGATCAGCCTGAACTACATAGCAGGACCCTGTCTCAAAAAACAAAAATTTAGATACTTATTTTCAACATTCCCAATGAGTCCAAAACACAGTGGATGTATTCAGATTGATTCAGAAACACCACACTTCTAAGAAATCCCGTTGGCCAGGCTGCACTGGTTTCAACAACCATCCATAATACGATCTGTGGTCTTAGACAAGGCCACGGCCACTGTGTCACAAAGCTGACAGGCTGGGGTTGTGATGCCTTCCCATCATCTCCACTTCCACTTCTGGAATATGACTCATTCAGTAATCACAAAATGAACAACTTTTAATAAGAAATAATATTTAATGTAAGGACACATAACTCTATGTGTGTGTGTGTATGTGCAAGAAGTCAGCTTCCTCTATATTCAGCCCCTCCACATGGAACCCGTCCATGGGCAGATCATGATGCCCCTGCACTAAGCTGTTCCCCATGGACATTCACTGGGTGCCCTCCCCTGCCTCACTGTTGACAGCCCTGCCTTCAGCCACTGCCCTCTGAACCAGCTGAGGCCTCAGTCCACAAGACCTGGCCACTCCAGATGTGGTTTATCTTCTGATGATGGACTACAGCTGGGGTTTCCACACCCTTTCCCAGGCTTAACTACTTGCTGGCCCAGCTATGGGAGATCAACTCAGTCTTTAGCCCTCTCTTCCTTTCTGAGGGTGGGCAGTAGAAGAGAGAGCTCCAACTTCTAATCAGGTCATTGGTCCCATTCAGAAGTTATTGGGGGATCCCAGCCACCAGTTATAACATTAAAGTACAATAGACATTCAGCCACCCAGGAAGCCACAGAGGAACCAGGAGCAGACACTAAATACGTGTTCCTCCTTCTGTCGCAGTGTCACAGTGTGAGTAAGGGTGACTACAGCTGTGTCCTGATGTCACCCAAGTTTCATGTGGCCATAGGTGGGGCTTTTCAGGGGCAGCTGGATCAACAGTGTGTGGTGCTGTGATCTAAGGTGTGTGGTTACTAAGACAGTCCACCCACTGGTTCGAGTCGGGTGAGTGCTATACCCACCCCGGGGTGGACAGTCTGTATAAAATAAAAGGAGCAAAAGACAGGTGCTCAGTAAACACATCCTGGAAAACTTTCAAGCCAAATAGGTTTGTATGTACTGAAGTAAGAGTAACATTTTGTATATTACATAAATACTCAGCAAAGTCCTTCAAATTTAAGGTATTTGTATTATTACACTTTGAGGAGGGGCAGAGTTGAAAATACTCAGGCACGATGCTTATTGACTTTTCAGTAAATGCACATGTCCAAATATCCCCACATGGAGAAACTGGCACCACACCACAAAAAGTCAAATGAAGTAGAACCAAAGATTGCCATGGCTCTAGGTTGCTGAGCTCCACACTGCTCTTCTTAATGGTTCAACCAGCAAAGCCTTCCTTACACCCAAAACCCATGCAGTGCGGTACTAGATGACTAGAATAGACAGTATAGCCCAACAGATAAGGCCTGGCTGCCCAGGCTGGGGAGCAGAAGGGGGACCACCCACCGTTCGATCTCTTAGCAGCTGCAGGGAGTTGCTTGCATGACTAGGAGGAGAGACACTGAGGCTCCCCATGTCCAGAGGGGAACCTCTCTGGGGGGGTCCCTGGGCCAAAGCTAAATGCAATGCAAAAGCAGAGCATGCGACAGGCTAGTTCAGGGACCCCACCACCATAAGCGGTGAATAGAAGGGGCAAGGCAGAATGGAGCTCAGGAAGCCAGAGCAAAGTCCGTGACGGTGGAAGGGGAGGGGTGCAGTGTGGTCAGCGGAGCCGAGATCCCATCTAATGGCTGGTGATGCACCAGGCATGACCTCAGAGGCTGCACAGGTAGTACCATATATCCTTTGAGGGGAGGGGACCCCTGCAGGCTCTGACCAGAGGACTTGTGAGGTATGGTTCTCATTTCAGGCCCTCACTCTGGCTGTGGCCTCAGGTACCCCTGGCAGCAGGACATGGCCAGGGTCCAGCAGAGCAGGGTAGAAGAGGAAACCTGTGTTAGTGGTGTGAAGGGCCGAGAGGAGTGAGCAAGGACTCCACAGTGAGTGAAGCAGGAAGTGAGTGTGGGTGGTGGGGTGGGTGAGGAACAGGCGTGGGGCGAAAGCCCAGGAGTCCTGGCTGGAGAGTGGGCTCTGAGGTGCCTGAAATTCTCACAGGGAGATACTTAGTCTTGGATGGATCTGAGGGAAGCCAGAGCCAAGCACTTGAATATGGGACACCATTTGCTTGAAGATGGCTTTAAAGCCTTGGCCTAAACCAAAACCTACACAGAGCAAGTACGGAGCAGAAGGAGGCAAGCGCAAGGACTGAGCTCCCAGATGATGAGGCAGGAGGAGTTTGCCACAGGGGAAATGTCAGAGAAAGACCTGAGAGGTAGCAGTCAGGGCTGCGGATGGGAAGCCAGGAGGCTGTGGTGTCCATGGTCCACACAAACGCAGCAGGGAGAAGACAGGGTTCCGCCAAGAGATGGCACAAGATGAAGACAGGAATCACAGAGCTTACCAGCAACTTCCACAGGCAGTTTCAGTGGTAAGGTGAGGACATGAGGGACCTAAAGACAAGGTGGAAAACTGAGTTCAGACTGCTTTTGAAGTGCCCACATTTGTCCTAGCAAACGGAAGACATGGGGATGTGGCTGCAGTATCTGAGGCATGGCTCCATGCTCAGTGAGGAAGGAGGGCCTTGGGAAGGACACTGAACCCCTTCTGCTCCCATGGAGCTGAGATCAACAGACAGAACAGGGGTAGATACTTACACAGAAAGGGTGCCGGAGGAGCCAGCCCAGCAGTTCTGCCAGTTCCTCTAATTCTCAGGAATGCAATGAGGTCCTGGCTGAAGCATCCAAACAGGTGGGGGAGCCTGGGATTTGAGAAGCAGGAACACCATGCAGACACAGGTCACAGCTGGGGCAAGAAAGAGGAGCTGAGAAAAGAACCCAAGACCCATGGGAACTTTGGGGTCTGAGTTAAGTGGTCCCTACTGGGATGGCAGTGTATGACATTCCTTCTGCAAGAATGTGGCTCTGGGATAGAGCACATGGGGTTCATATTGAGGCCTGAGGACTCAGAATACCCCTGTGCAATGGGTGACATGGCTTCCAAGGAAATTATGTCGGCAAAAAGGTGAGTGGCAAGGCTGGGGGACCACCAATGTCCCAGACAAAGTGTGGAGACACCTACCTGGCATTATTTTTTTCTGTTTCAGTATTCTTTTTTTTTTTTTTTAAGAGTAAAAACAGCAGAAACAAAGATAGAAAAAAAAAAAAAAAAACAGTAACAAGAGTACATATAGTATAGAACTTCAAAACAAGAAAAATTTAACAATGGTCGCATTACATATTTTCATCATGAAATCAGTATCTACCTGGCATTATTACCTGGAATCTGCAGGGCTCACCATGGGAACTGCTAGGGAGGATGTGTGGCCCACGCCTGGGTGTGGGAAAGGCTTAGCAACTGGATACCGACATGCGAGCAAACAGAGTAGGCAGTGCATATGCAGGAATATGCTGGTGCCTGGTCTGGAATTCCAGAAAGACTTCAATGAAAACCAACCTCAGGATGCCCACATACAGTCATATTTTCCTAGCGCTTTTCTTTGGGGAAACAATGTTCTCCATCCACCTGACTTCCTAGCATAAGCTGTGTTGCCAGTGCCCCCAAACACTGGCACTAAAATACTATGGTGCTCAGGAATCAGCATGTCAGGAACTTGGTGGCTGAGATGCCCCAGAAGCGTGGTACAAGATCAGTTTTGCACTGAGGCAGGTTCGAATCCTGCCCCTGTCACTGGCTGCAGGCCTCATTTTGCTTTGGTCAGCCTTGATTTTTTTCCCAAGAGAAAAATGTGAATGATAATAACATATATCTGAAAGACTCATCTGATGATTGAATGGAATGATAAAATACAGCACTTATCACAGTTTCTAAAACAAATAAGAGCTCAACAATGACTACCAATTAACCTGCAGAGGGGAAGCCACAAAGCTATCTCGTGGCTAGAGAGTCCCTGAGAAGGCTCAACTGAGACGACTGGGTGGGCAGGGACGCAAGTGGCCTCCTTCACCATGGATCTCTGTGGAGGTGCCAGCCATAGCTCAAGGACACACCACCATCACCTACACCGTGTGTTCATCATACAAAGAAGCCACCCCTACGGGCAGTGACCTGAGCCCCCCAGCCCCCTGCTAAGGCAATACGTCAAGCAAGTCCACACCACATCTGAGTGACAAATAGGAATTTAAAAAATATTTTAAATTAATGAACAATGTTTAATTTTTACTTTCATTAGCATGTGTGTGCATTATGTAATGACTTCACTCATCATGAGGTGATGGTATGGGTACAGGTCTCATCTTAATTCTTTCCTTCATCTCCTTACAAAATATTTTTATTCTAATTTTTATGTTGCACAAACTGATAGCCAGTTTAGAGTAAGTGAAGTATAATAATCTTAAAGACAGATACAAATTCAAACTTTGCAGTTCGGGAAAGAGCCTACCATGCAGATGAATGCAATATGTACATCTGGGTTCTTTCTAAAAGCAGTACAGCACCAAGAAATAGTGCTACCACTGAAGCAGATAAAAGTTAATTAACCTGTCCTTCCCTTACCTAACATAATAAGTGAACAGGTTGGCAAGGAATGATAAGACAAATTTTTCACATTCGCCCACTGGTTTTTAAAATTGGATACCTCACCTATTCTTGGGATTCTCTATTGCTCAACCCTAAAGACAATTTAAGATAATCATTTTCAGGAAGATTTGCTGTGGAGATAGTTTAGCAAAGGACCCCAGATTATCTGGAATCAAAATGTCACCTGACCATGGGGTGGAACTCAGAATCCCCAAATATGATTTTACTGCCTATGAAGCCAAGATGCAAACTTATTCGACTACCCAAGGGTGAAGGGGTGCAGCCTTCATTATGCTAACAGCACTGTGTGGAATCGCACCTTGCCCTAAATTTCAGCTATATTAACACTCACCTCCCAGCTGTGAGCCATATTGGCCTGCTCTGCACACCACATTGGAAGTACTACCCCACTTCAGGTGACAACCACCAAATGCCATCTACTGCTGTCCTCGTTGTCACTACTACTGACCAACTTCCTACATGGTAACTTACATGTTTACCTACGTTAGGAGCTCAAAGAATAGGAGTTTTCCTTTAGCTCTTTTACTTTGTTTTATTTTATGTATGTGGTACAGGGTCTCACTACACAGCTGGGACTTGTACTGATTCTCCTGTTTTCAGCCTCCCCACACTTGGTCTGGAAGGCAGCTCAGTGTGTTTGTGGCAAATGTTAACTCTTTTCCTTTTTAATGGAGAGAATTATAAGCACAAGCCCCTCCTCCATAGACAGCCAGGAGATGTTAATTTCTATGAGGGAGACTGTGTGATTTTCAGAAAAGGGTGAGGAAGTTCTAGGCACACATATGTATTTCCTGAGGACCAGGAACAGCACAGCAGTGCTTAGACAGGGAAACCACTCATTAGGGAATGGTGACAGTTTCCAGCCAGACCAAAGTACTTGGATAGAAAAAATGACCTCACTGTGCTCTTGAGGGAGAGAAAAACAATAGGACACAGAAAAGCTATACCCTGGCTGAGCTCCCTGGGCTGCACCATGAGCCGCACCCCCTCTGATCTTAGAGTAGAAAAGCAGCACAACAGTATCATCATGCTATTCCTTATGCACAGTCTGCACAGTGCATCTGAAATGTGTTATCTCAGAAAGTCAGACATTTCATTCAACAAACCTCCATGTCACTCAGACCTTAACCCCCAGCATGCAAAAGCAGACTGAAGGAATGGCGATGGGAAGAACACCAACACTTCAGATCCTGTTCTTAATGAGCAAAATAAAACCATGTAATGCTTTCTCATGGAACTACAAACAACCATGGCACTCCAAGCGCTTCCACATACACAGAGCCTTCCCCAAGGTGATGCCTAGGAGGAAGGACAAAGAGGCCCACACCATGCCTCCCCTGCCTCTGCCACTTTTTCTGCACACAGAAGCACCTTCTTCAAGCATTTTCCACATCAAAAGTCTTCAAACAAACTAGGTTTCCATGTCTTGAGCAGTCTCTCTGGTCTGGCCCTTCTCTCCCTGGTCTGGTCTTCTCCTTGCTGAGAAGCAGGTTACCGACATGGCTGTCCCGCATGGCAGGCAGCAGAGGGGCTGTGCAGAACTCTTGGAGCAAGGATCCACAGCCACAGGAAGGTGGTCTTTCACCAGCCACAGGACAGAGCACCCCAGGCCTGGCAGCCAGGCAGGAGAAGATGTGTCAGAGTGACCCGCACACAGATGGATTACATTCTGGTTCCATCATCTGATCAAATGCTCATCCACTTGCTCACTGGACAGGAAGTGGCTGGAGGGACACAGGAGACCCCTGAATCTATGTTGTTGGTAATGAACCCCGGAACACAGACTTGGTTTCTTTTATTAATGTATTAAAAAGAAAAGAAAAACTTAGAAAATAGAGTCATCTATGCTAGCCATATTGTAGCTGAGGAAATGGTAGCTAAGGTTCCCTTCAGAATATCCTTCTTCCCCTTTCACCAGAACTCCTCCAGAACCCTTGCTAAAACACTAACAGGTTCTATCAGAGCAACTAGACTCTCACCTGGATAGCTCAGGCCTCTCAACTCCTGCACTATTACCCAGTAGTGCTGGACAATTCTTTGTTGCAGGAGCACTCTGACCACTGCAGTGTCCCCAGCCTCCATCCCCTCAGTGTCAGAAGCAAGCCCTATCAGGCCTGGCACTGTCAGCCTTATTGCCAGACATTGGCCCACGTGCACCACAGGCACAGGACTGCCCTCTGCTGAGAAACACTGATCTCACTATAGGGCAGAATTTGTTAGGAGCTTGCTCCTCCTAAAAATAATCAAGTCATAAAAATGATAGGGGAGATCCTGTTAAAATTGCCAGCTGCTAAAAATAACGAGCACAAAATAATAGTTTCTTAGCTCCACACAATTCATGATAGGTTGTATATTGCTCTTTTCTGGTGCTGTATAATAGCCCTGTAGTAACGCACAGGGTGTAGTTCAGCAAAATGTGATCAGTGCTGGCCTGGCCCCTGCAGTGGTAGTGAACCTGTGCTACCCGTGTTACAGCGTCCTGTTTGTTATCACAGAAAGTTCTACAAGGTTCACCAGCACTGAGAGGAAGACACACCTATCTCCCAGGGAAGACCTGAGTAGAGTATAGCACTTTGGTTCCAGACACTGTCATAGACATCATTATTTCCCAAGCATGTGAGGACAGACAGACAGATCCCCACCTGCAAACCACTAAGCTCAGGAAGCATGCAGCTTCCTAGTTTAAGAATCCTTTTACTGGCAAGCACAAGGGTCTGAGTTCAAGTCACAGTAAAAAAAAAACTTTACAATTTGGTAGATTTGCAAAAAGGTTGAGTGATTTTTTTTTCCCTTGAGATACTCATCATTTGAATTGCAGGTGGTTAAGGATTCTAAGACATTCCTAAGATAATAGTCTTAGACTTTTGACTATTTTGTGCTATGAAAGTTTTGCTTGCACTTGCAAAATAGATAGGAAGGACTGACACATCTACTCTCTTTGGTCTTTATTATATTTTTACTCTGTTCTCTGTTGGTAGATTGTATAATTATTGTACCTTTAAATTTGGTTTTTAAAAAGGCCTCCCAACCTCGGGGGACATGGCCTTCCTATACACTCAGTATATGCAAGTGCAGTGCCGCTGCTCTCTCCCTCTTTTTAAGGAGAAAAGGATACGAGTAGCCGTCTGCAGAGCTGCACTCCCAGTACACAGCCCCCACTCCAGTCGGCCCAGCACATCCCACTATCCAGATCAGCAGGAGGTGGGTGGCCTCTAGGAAGAGCTGTCCTCCTCTAGAGGCCATGGAGGCTCCAGGGAAAAGCACTCGACATAAAATTATGGAGTAAATATCTTCTCAGGGGTTAAGGTGATTTGTCCTAATAACAACTCTGAGTCACACAACCTTTAGTTTTGATTTTTTATCAAGAAAGTCCGCCAGGCGTGGTGGCTCATGCCTGTAACCCCAGCACTCGGGAGGCTGAGGCAGGAGGATTGGTGCGAGTTCGAGACCAGCCTGGGCTACAAAAGTGAGCTCAAGGCCAGCCTGAACTGCATAGTGAAACCCTGTCTCAAAAAGACAAAAAAAAAAAAAAAAAGAAAGTTATTCGCCATTTACAATTACTTCTGGGTCTCAAGCAGCTTATTGAATCTGATGATGGAAAAATGTATTGCCCTTTCTTCCTGTTGAGAGCTGAGAAAGGGTGACCTACTCCAGATGAAAACGGAAAAGGAACAGTCTGTGCCAGACTCTGTTGGCTCCATAGCTCCCCATCATCAGAAAGAACCTGGAAGCTATTTTAAACCAGTGTCTTCTTCCACACACTCCCTAGGCGGGGCTTACGGCTTCTTAGCACAATGCTCTCCCTTTTAAGAATTTTTTTTGAAGGTGCATAAGAACCTATTCTTGCAAAGAAATAGACCATCCGCCCAAGTGTAGGAGATGAGTAAGCAAGAACTGCGGGCCGTCAGCTCCACGGGCGCTCACCCCGGCTCTTCTAAAGTGAAAACTCACAATGGCCAAGCTGCAGGGTCATCTCAGTAGCAAATCACAATAATATGGCCAATGGATTAGAACATCAAACTTGCTTAAGATGCCTAGATGGGAAAGGTTATTTTTAATATTATCTAAAATAGTATCTTGGGACACAAAAAGATATTTTTAAAGTTCTGAATTTAGGCCTCTCTGCAGCACACATCTGAGTCTATTTTAGTTCAAAATTCAAGGACACACTGTTTTGAAAGATTATTCCATTCCATCATTAATAAATGCCCTCGATTTTAACATATATGTGGCAAGGTCTAAAATACAGATGTAGGGGCCAGGGATATAGTTTGGCGGCACAAGCATCTGCTTTGCAAGTGCAAGGTCCTGAGTTCAATCCCTAGTACCATAAAATAAAATAATAAAATAAATAAAATAAAATGCAATGTAGCCACATATGCCTTTTGCCCTTCTTCAGATGACAGCCTTGCTGCTGGCACACACCCTTTGTGTGATAAATACAGTCAATGTGCAGTTATTTGCCTAAGTGAAGAGAGCAGAGGATGAGGAAATCCAGCAGAGTCAAACACCCCATAACCCTTCATGCACAGCTTTCAAATGAGTCTGGGTGCTAATATTTGGATGAAGCCATGTGATAGCCTCCTCAGGTAGCAATGAAAGCAAACAGTGAAGCCCAGGCTTTCTCAATGAGCTACATCCCCAGCCTTTCTTAGAGGTTTTGAGATACTGTCTCCTAAGTCACCAGGTTCCCCAAGTTGTACCCTGCCTCACCTAGAGTTGCTGGATAGAGGGCAGGCACCACTACGCCCATACGGGCACATCTCCACTGTCCCACTTGGAACCACATGGCCTCCTTTGGGCTTCAAAGGGCTTCTATACCACAACACCAGCACCTGGTTGAGAAGGGGTCAATTTGATTCCATTTCAGGCAAGTCCATAACCAAAGTAGCTACTATAGATAAACCTGAAGATTAAATATGCTCAAATAAGAAAAAATGAGATGGGTAGATGGATAGGCAGAGGCAGAGGGAGAGATAAAGGGAGAGGGAGAGAGAGACAGAGACAGAGACAGAAACAGAGACAGACAGACAGACAGACACAGAGAGAGGCAGAGAGACAGAGACTAATACATAGGTGAGTCAAGCTGTAAGGATCCATGCCAGCAGTGATCCTCAATGCCTCCTTCTACCCTGAGCCATTCCTGGCATCAGTGACCCTCAGACCAGAAATCAAGTATATTAAGGGTGGTATGGCCATAAACAACCAGCCCGCATCAAAGCTGCCCACATATTTTTGCTACTCAGTGAAACCCTACCTCAGCATCAAAACACTTTTCCATAAATCAGTGCCCCACGCAGATCTCTCCAACAGTGTGCTGCTGTGTGCTGGACACTCCTGGACCAACTGCCTGGCTCCTGTTTGATCCTCTCCCTCAACCAGGAACCAGGCAGCCCCTTCCTGTGGAGGCATATATGTCTGCAAAGATCGATCACAGGCCATGTGGCCAGAAAATCCAAAGTCAGACTACTGAAGTAGTCTGCTCCAGTGATCAGAATGAGGAACAATGTGGTCTGTAACTTGCGGGACCCCCAGAATGGTGAGAAAAATGACAAAGGTACATGCCACAATTTAAAACACCTGGGAAGTGTTGCAAACTATATCCCTTTCCCAGGATACATCTGAGTTTCTCATGGGAGGCTCAGGACCAGAAAAGCACAACCTACCTTTCTCTCCCATCCTAGGCATTGAGAACTGGGGTCCTGACGCATACTAGGGGTGGAAAATCCAGATAGAGGACACTATCTAGAACCTAGCTCAAGACATCAACAGACAAAGCCCTCCCTTCTCACTCACGTGTCTCTTATCCAAGGTGGGCAGAAGGGAATAGTGGGCCAGCATCTTCCTTCATAGTCCTGTTCTTCCTATCAAGCTTTGCTTCTATTATCTCCGAAGCCTTCACTATATTCTAATGCTCCAAATCTTAGCAATGATAGAGGGTATGGTTTAAATCTAGAACGTGTCTCCAACATCTCAAGGGTTCAGAGGCTTTGGTGATGAGTTCACAGCATTGTTCTATTCAGCAGTGAACTGATTCATTGATCAGTTCACAGCTAAATATGCTGCTAGGAAGTGGGGCCTTGCTGGACAAGGTGTGTCACTGAGTATATCGCCATCCTTTGGAGGGTGCATCTCCAGCCACAGTGCCAGAACCAAATTAAAGCTCTCTTCCTCTGAATTGTGGCTGTTGGGTATTTTATCCCATTGCCAGGAAAATAATACACAAGGTTTCTTGTGACTACAAATAACAGGGAGTCTGGCTGGTGACATGAGCTCCCACAGGCAGATGAACTAACCTCTGATCAAAGCTAAATATCTAGATGACACCAAAATCATTTCTAGGTCAACATTTTTCTATATAAAAATTTCTCTATAAACATACAATTCAATCCATTGTAAAACATCAGTTATGAAAGAACTAAGAGTTACTGGTTTGGTTAGGAATTAGAGAGAGAGAGAGAGAGAGAGAGAGAGAGAGAGAAATTAGTTACCCCCCTCAGTTTCTGCTATCACAATAAGGTACAGAGATCCCTGGCTGGGCTTGCCAAGTTAAATAACTTACAGGAGAACATTTATGGCCCCAAGGGAGTATTTCATATTTCTTATGCACTTCCTTTTCACTGGCCAAAGAAGCAAGTAAATGATAGCCCTTTAGAGGGACTGCCAGTGCCAAGATCTGGCAGGGACAAGAGTTGCTAGGTGCCCTCTCCATGGTGCTGAGCGGCTCTGTTCACGGGGTACAGACTTCGCTGCTGTTGGGTGCCTTCAGCTTATCCCTGAAGTCTCACAAGTAATATCACAACGTGTTGTTATTTCTCCCTGGCATCTATACATCAGTTATTAAAAAATGCTCTGCAGCTAATATTAAGAAATAAACACTGTAATTAAGCAGTCTGGGATTTGGGGCTTTCAGTGTCCTGTGGGAACTCAAGATCAAATCACACCACAGCATGGCTACTGTGGAGAGCAGAAATAGATCTCAAGTTTCTCTCATGAGAAAATATGTTTACTTGAAATACAAAGTTTCCAAAATAGAGGTCAGTTCCTCCACAGAGAAAGAAGGGAAGACACATTTTAGATGTATATAAAACTTCAGTGGTTCTTAGTAGCTTCACACTTACCTGCCTTAGGATAAAATCACAGGGATTTCCCCCTCACCCTGCAGTCCAAGCATGAGTGAAAAAGCAAGGTTCCCAAGACAGTCATCCTGGCTGAGATTAAGAGAGGGGACCAAGAGAGTCTCTGCCACAATCCTCCACTTCAGACAGCCTGCTACTCTGTCCAGTGACCCAAGAACCCTGGCCCTAGTCCCAGCTGGGAGCAGACTACATGGTGACCTATGAAGATCCAGAAGCTGTGGGGACCTTGAGACCACCCCTGGGCATATCATCACACTATTATTTTTCAGACCCAATAACAGTAGGACAGTCCTAATATATAAACTGTCTTTCACTGTATTGCTTGCAGAGCGGAAGAATCATGTACGTTTTGTGCAGCACAGGCTTAATGCTATGTGTCGACACAAAGTATGGAGAGAAGGCTTGCAAGACAATCCATGTCACAGATTGTTTTTTCCTAAAAGAAGAGGCAAAGGCTTTATACAGCATCAGACTGTGGCCAAGCCCGGACATGACCCAAATCCCAATTGCCAACCTATAAAACAGGAGAACATTCTTACACATGCATAGATTCAACTATGAATAGAAAACAAGGCCCCCTTTCAACAAGTAAAATTAAACTGTGATAAGGGAAATATGCAGTCTTAGGAAGGAAGATTCATTTCGTTTTTTAAGAAATGTTTTAAGGGACTGTGAGATGGCTCTGCCATCTAAAGAGCCTGCTTAGGCAAGCTTAGACAACCTCAGAGACTGCAGTTCGATCCCTGGCACCACATGCTTTGCCAGTCCCACCCCCAGGGCAGGCCATAATAAAAAACAGAAAGAAAGGAAGAAAGAAAGAAAGAAAGAAAGAAAGAAAGAAAGAAAGAAAGAAAGAAAGAAAGAAAGAAAGAAAGATGTTTTAAATTGTACATATGTAAGGAACTTGGAGAATATTATGTTAAGTGAAAAAAAAAAAACAGGTAGAGAGAGGAAAATGCCCCATTCTCACTTACTTGGGTAATATAATCAAGGACCATTTCTCCTCTTAGAGAAAGGAGATCCTTCCTTGCTGGTCCCGTACCACTGTGTCAATCAGGTAGCCCACGGCAGAGGCTCTAGGCCCATCAGGGATGGCTGGACAGTTAGAACTGTGTGCAGCAAAGTTTAAAAGCTGCAGAATTTAATCACAGGTGAGCAAGGAAGGACAATGATAAGGTCCCAACTTAAGCCCTTCTTCAGCGATTGCTGTCCTCCAACCCTGCAAGCTCAGGTCTCCCAGCTACCACGCGCTTCTGCACATCCTCGGGGCAGACGTGTAGTGCCCACTCCCTATGGCAGTGCACTGCCCACACCTGCCCCCTCCTCCACTTTCCAAGTCTTGCAGGGACCAAAGCCCCTGGAACATGCACACACAGTCTGGAGAGAGCCCAGGGCTCCTCCCCATTCATCCACAAGAACAGTGTATGTGGTTTTCCCTCCCTGGTTCTGTCACTGCCTGGGAGCTGGGGGTGGCCAGCAGTGAATGTTGTCTTTCAGTTCTTTCTTCCAGCATCTTTACCGCTGCATTTAAAAATGACTTTCTATAAATAGGACTGCTTGCTCACTCTTAAGTCTTACGCACGGTCTCCTGAGTAAAAAATAACTTACACAAGGGCGTAGGCAAGCCTTGTTAATCGCTGTCACTCCACCTCTTCCTTGTGGAGTAGCTGCTGCTTACCTCATCACCGATCTTTCTGATCTGATTCATCCTGTCCGTTAAAACTACAGCCTCCATTTACATAAACCAGGGTGCTTTACAAAAGCAAACATGAATCCAATCAGATGGTTTTTGGAACAAAATCCTCAGTGCTGAGCCATATACAATAGAAACAAAAAAATCAGATTGCTTAAAAGAAAAAGAAGATAAATATTATAAGCTGTAAGGCATTTAATTTCATTTTTATATTTGAATAAAAACTGAAGTTTTACCAATGACTAAAACACATTCCTTTCACATTACTTTGATGAGCTACTAACTTTTATATCTAGTTCAGCTGCAAAATAACATAATGATGAAAACTTCACAAATCCATGAGATAGTAAGAAAACTATAATGTGCCCTGTCAGGACAATGAAGGTCTAAGAAACTGAGCTCTATTTTGATATCTGGGGTGGCTCTTTGATGAAAAAATGAATTTCCAGGAGCCACTGGAGAAACCTAAATGTCCGTTTGATGTTTCTGTATGGCCTTCAGAATGTGATGGTGTAATAAATACTATGGAGGAATTTTAAATCACGTTACTCAAGAACAAAGGGTCCTGGGCATTGATGAAATGATCAGCTGAGACATCCAACCCACTCCACGTCACATGCAGCACCAAAAGCGATTCTACCAGGCAGTGTGGTTGCGATGAAGTCCCGTCCCCTGTTCCAAATGTGAATCTCTTTGGGACAGAGAGGAAAATGCTCCAAAAACCACTGTAGAAAATAAATGCTTCTATGGCCCCAAGCCAGGGTGCCAGAAGAGAAGCAGTTGTATGGGAAGGTGTAAGGCACATGCACGCACACACACACACACACACACACACACACACACACACACTCCTCACAGACAGCTCTGCAATTAGAATCAGAGATCCAGGCAAAAAAAGAGTAAACCTAGTGAAGATGGCAAAAGTAAGGACACCAGAAAGAGGTAGGAGACAGGAATGGCAGGATGGGAAAAGAGGGATAGGAGGAACACTCTGTCCTTGCTGTCTCCTCTCTCCCTGTACCTCTCCCCGACTGTCTCTGCTCAGTGCTGAGGACATACTGAGAAGCACTGCTGGGACCCTGTCTGAGGAAGGAGGCCTTCCCTGCACCAGCCAGCACCACGCTCACTTTGAGTCAGGGGATGACCCAGATTTCCAGGAGCAGATTTCTGAGTCCAGGTCCCTGGGCCTCCAACCCCTTGAATCTATGTCCAGGGTTCACAGCTGCCTGTGAGAGACTGCCTCCCACTACACAGGTCAGTGTAGGCATTTCACTCCTGGGGCTGAGAGCCTTCCATCTGCACTGCCTTAGCTTAACTGGGCCTTAGGCAAGGGAATGGCAACTCTGAATTTTCTTGCATTGTCAAAACATAAAAGAAAAAGATATTGATTTAGCCAGGGGAAGTAGAGGCACAGCAGACAGCAGGCTGGGGATTTCTGTGCCCAGCTCTCTGCACTGCCAAGAGCTAAGACGTGGTCCCCAGAAATACGAGCTGCCCAATTCACTGGGGGACAGGGGAAGGGCTCTGTCCCTTAGACCAGCCAGGCTGCAACCTCGGGATCTGAAGGGACTGCGGAGGAGCACGTCACCACCCCCTGCCACCATCAGGAGGGGAAGAAGCTGGCTCCTGGAATGACATTGGAAGGTCAGCCAATCAGGCGCGGAGCTGCCACCTCCAAGTGCACACGCCACTGCCTGCCGGCCCCTTGTGGCTTGGAAGGTGAGCTGAGGCACCGCTCTGCAGACCCTGCGGCCCTGTACCCGCACCTCTTTTCTGTGTACCTGCTAGGCTTGAAATACTGTTGTGCACACAGCTCTACTCCTTACATGGAAAACAAAGGCTGCCTAACCAATTCTGGCCTGCTGCTAGCCCGCGCCGGAGCTCTGCTTAGCTGGACCTCAGAGCGCGATGCTCTGGGTGCTGAGAACCAGAGAGGAGCTGGAAGCCTAGGAAACCCGACATCTGTGTGCAGCAGGGCTCCCTCCCTCTGCCAAAGCCCTGCAGCCCAAGTCTGGTGAGGTTTGCCGCCCACTAGTGTCCTGTGGTGGGGACACAATTGACACGCAGTTAGCAGCACCTCATTCCCAGGCTGATCTGTGGGCCACCAAGGCCCAGCATATACTTTAGCGTGGCCCACAAGAAAATACCCAGATGGAACCATGTGCATGCTCCCTGAGACAATGCCTGCCATGGATAAGGTAGACCAGGACACAGCAAAACCAGAGACCCAGCCATCCAGCCTGAAGTTGCCCACTCAGGCTCCACCTAATGCCAAACGTTTTCCTTTTCACTGCCTATTATTTATGTACAAGCCACATCTGTAATCTCACCCGTAGAGTTCAGCTAATTTTACAAAATCTGGGTGCCATATATTGTATAAATGCACGCTGCACACACACTTGACAAACAGACCACCGCAGACCTAAATGCCCAGTCTCCTTCAGCATTCATAACTCTTTACAAAAGGAGAGTCCCCTCCCTGACATCAAGTCTATATGTAGATCAAATCAAGTCTTCTTGCAGCAAGGCTAGTACAATTTATTTACTTCACATACATCAGAGAAAAAATGTCTGACAAGCTACACACAGGACAAGGCTTTTGGGGTTTAAAAAGGTAATTTGGGAAGTCAAAATTCTTTGTGCTAGCTATATACTGTTCTGCGCTGATTCTGCCCCAGAATTCAGAGGTCCCCAAGGGGGCAGTGACCAAGGTGACACCCAAGTGAGGAAAAGAAAGGCATGGAGGTAGATCAGCTGGCATTTATTAAAGGTCTGCCTGGCATTTTGCTTCACTCCTGAGGGCATTTTGTGGGAGCATGCTGCCTCAGTTAAAACACCTAGGCAGTGGGGATGAACCCTGAGATTCCAAGTCTAATTGTAATCTGCTTCATCAAGATGAGAGAGAGATCTCATTTTCTGCTTATATATGTTTATGGAAATTACATTTAAAAAATCACTTTCAAGGCCCTCAGATACATTGGTACTTACAAAGCTCTGCTTCTGCAGTTGAATAAAACACCCAACATGCAGTTGGTAATTCCTTGTGGAGTAAACCAATGATGCCCAAAGGTGCAGCACACCCACCCAGGCTTCCATGAGCACGAGCCCCCCATCACCACCATCCCCCACCCTCTGAGGACCCCCAACAGCAGGATACAGTAAAGCTCAAGCCCCATAGCTCTAGGAAGCATGGTGTCAGGGATTCATGTCTATCATGACAGGGCTGTCAGGAAGTAACACAGGAAGATGCCAGGGAACCCATTTGCTTAGGTGTCACTCGGTCAATCTGGAGCACACCTAAGGTCTTCTGGAGAACTGCAAAATAGCATGTGCTTTCCAGGGTTAAAACTGAAGGAATCATAATGGGCTGTGATGCTGAAGACAGCGCATGCTGGGCAGACATGGAGTGACATGTGCATGTGTGTGCACATGCCTGCATCCTGCTCTTGCCACTCCACTGGGAGCTCTCCCATGTGGATCTTCAGAGCACTGCAGGGTAAGTCACTGCTCTGGAACATGTCCCTGTACCTTACCAGGTGAGGTCATTCAGAAATCTTTAACCCATGAAGGGACTGCTCTCTCAATTCTCATTTATGCCCAAAATACTCTCTGTAGGCTATCCAGCAGCAAGGCTTTTATTAACACATAAACAACATCCTATTACATCAGCAATAAAAATGCTGCTATCTACTGTTAAAATACACACATATAGGGCATATGTGATAAGCTCCCTAGGATATCAGTGTGCATAACCTTTTACAAATGGAAAAAAAATGCTTATTATATCAAGCATTTTTGGTGTCTGAGGCCCAGCAATAATTAGCTGAGGTATTAGAGCCCATAGGTATTTATCACAAACATTCACATGTTTTCTAAAATTAAGGTAGCCCAAAATATGACAGTTATTGACAAAAAAAATCCAATTCATTTTTAAAGATTTATCTTCACGTCGGTAAGAACCACTTGCTTTCAAATTTTTAATAGAGTCTTAGAAATAGGCAGTACTGAAAAGTGGACTGATTTCATTTTGACATGACTGTATATGCTGTGATCTCTTCCCCAGTATGTGTTGAACACCATGCTTTAAAGACCTCCAAAGCTGCAAAATAAATGAGCCAAAATCTCTATGGTCAGGTTTTTAAAATTTTTCAGTGTTTGATCATATAAAGAGAAAGCCATTTTCATACAAAACAGTTCCACAGCCCCCTGGAAGACAGGATCAGAACACATACTACAACAATGTAAAACATTCATTAGCATGTGCCTTTTATAGCTTCTCTTGTATAATATACCCATGCTAATTATAATAACCATGATTAATTAAAAACTGATATTAACATCTTGACAATAACATTTGCATGACTCAATAAATGTGCACATAGGCAATATCTGCATATATTTCCATACTACAGAAGCCTATTTGATGCTTTATACAATCCTTTCACTAAATAGGATTCTATGGGATTTTCAGGTGTGAAATACTGTTTCAAAACAGTCACCCACATATATAGCATCAGTGTGCCAGAGATTACATTAATTTATCCCTACATTGTTATCACATATCATAACTTCAACTGAAATAGAGATGCTAATTGGCTAACCATCAGAAGCATGTAACCCATCTCACCCTAAAATACACATCTCTGCATGAGACAGACACCCTTTTTCATCCTGCAACACGGACCTTTCCAAGGAGTCCAGAGATGTTTGCTGTGACAGGTGAGCCAGGCCATCAAGGCTTGGTGGCCCTGGAACATATCTGGGAGCATTTGTGTCTTTTTCTGTGACTTGCCATTCACAGAGCAGCAGAAAAGGCTGCCTTACCTCTAACAACCACATCCAGCTCCCGGATCCACTTGTACCCCCAAGGTAAATTCCCCCAGGAAGAGGTAGGACAGGTGCAGTGCCCTCTGGGAATGAGGGTGTCTTGTCAGAACTTGTTGCCATTTTTTCCTGCCAGGAATTCTCAAAATGAAAGTTTCAAACACTTTGCTTGAGGTTATATCTGAGAGCAAAGTGGCATTTCCCTGTGAATTTTAGAGGTTCCGTCTTCATTGAGCTCTATCTGTTCTTCGTCATCATTTTTTAATTGGACAACATTCACGCATTTTGTTTGGCCTGTTGAGTACTGATTCTTAAGCCCTGCCTAGTCAGACAGAGAAAATCCTCTATGCAGAGGCAACTCAGAGCTTCCCTGTGGATCTCCAGGAAAATCTTAGAGCCTGCGTCTTCCTTCTCATATTTTCTTGCAAGGGCCAGATCCCTCTCTCTCTCTCTCTCTCTCTCTCTCTCTCTCTATGTAATGGTTTAATTTTAACTGACAGCAGCAGGTAATGCATTATATGCAGATGTGTGTTTCACAATTTAAAATGGGGAATTGACACTCTAACTACTCCTAGGCAATATCAAAGGATAGCAATCCCTTCCGGCTTGACGTGTGAGGAAGCCATTCATACATGTAGCATCATATTTACACGGTGACAAGCCAGCCACGGCAGTCACACTTACTAATTGGATCTGACTCTGTCAAGAGCAATAGCTTTCTAAATAGCCAGGAAGAAAGCATTTCTAAACAGAATTCTGGCCAGGCATGAGGAAAGGTAGACTATTAATAATATTTACGGATTTCATTCCTACAACTATACAGTTGTTTTTGTAAAAAAAAATTATCAGCAATTCAGATGATGTAATGTTTATCGGTGCATATTTTTACATAAACTGCTGGGAGGAAAAAGATGTAGTGCGGATGGGGTGGGGGAGGTGTGGAAGGCTAGGTCCCTCCTAAAGCCTTCACTGCTGCTAGATAAATCCTAGCTGAATTAAAGCTCATTTTTTAAAGGCTCCAAAAAGCTTTGAATATGAAGGAGCCGTTCTTCAGGGTCCCCACCGGTGCCTGCATCAGAAATGCTGTGGCCCCTTTTTAGGCTGCAATATTCCAAGCAGCGCTCTTCTCTCAGCCCTCTCCGCAAACCTGGTTTATTCTGAATGAGCTAGCTCTCTAGTGCTGGAGTTAGGCTGGCACTTGACTAGGTAAGCGCCTTGCTAGGATTACGGAGCAGTTTCTCTTCCAGACTCGCCTCCTAACCTCCTTTCCCCTCCAAAGGAATACAATATTTTTTTAATTAAAAAAAAAAAAAAAAAAAAAAAAAAACATGGACACTGAAACAGGGTGAGGGAGGAAGGAAGCAGACTGGCCCCGTGCACCCAACCTCTTCCCCCACCTCCACCTCCGCGAGCACCGCCGCCCGGTTCCTCTGCACGCCCCGGACGCCCCGGGCCCGCAGCTCACCATTCGCGAAGCTCTGGAACAAGGAGAGGGCCAGTATCCACATGCCCCTGCTGCAGCCCGGCCTCCCGCGCGCCAGCGAGCGAGCCTCGCGCCGGCCTCGCCCCCCGCGCTCCGCCCGGCCCGGCTCAGCTCGCCGCTCGCCCTGCGCCCGCCACCCGCCTCCGCAGCCTCCGCCGCCGCTGCCGCCGCTGCGGGGATCGCGCCGCCGCCGCTGGGGCCCCGCCGCCCGGGCACGCGGCGCGCACGGCCCCGGCTGGGGCTCGGGCTCGGGGCTCGGGCTGCGCTCGCCGCGCGCCGGCTGCGCCCGCGTCCCCCCGCTGGCGTCCGTGCCGGGCGGGCGCCGCGCCCAGGTGCGCCGTGCGCTCAGCTGGCCGCGGGCGGCTGGGCAGGTGCGCGGGGCCGCAGCCGCGGGCGTGGGCTCATCGCGGGAGGGCGGCGGCGCCCAGGGTGCGCGGCAGCGGCAGCAGCAGCGGCCTCCGGTGCGCCCGCCCTCAGCCTCCGCAGCCAGGCAGCAGGCGGGCGGGCAGGCTCATCTTTCCTCTCCTGCGGCCCCGATCACATGGATCCCTCTGCGAGCCTTCCCAGCCCGAGCCCGGGCGGGCGGCGCGGACGCAGTAAGGAGGCGCGGGGACCCCTCCCCTGCCCTGGCCGCCGGGCGCTCTGCAGTCTTAAAGCCGCAGCCACGGAGGAGCGCAGCCCATCTGGAGGCTGGACCGACCCGCGCGCAACCCGCACGGTCACGCACCGTCAGCGGCGTGCGTCCGGGACTGAGACCTCCCTGCCTGCAACCTCAAATTTTTAGTTATTTTCTGGCGGGCTACTAATGAATCTATGGCCAGAAGTGACCATTCCGGAAGGTGGCTGGCTAAGCGGGGGTGATCATGAAATAAATGGTCATCATTTAATAGCGTGCACAGCTGGATTCAGATTCCAGAGGTACTGACTCTCAGGATCAACGTACAGCTCATTTGCCTAGAGGAAAATGCTGCTTCCAGGTCCTCACAGCTACTGTAGAAGAGCTCTGTGATTTTGGGGCTCGTTCTCATTCTGGGGAGTACATGGCAGAAGACAAATGGAAGCAGTTCCAACGTTGCTCTCTGAATGGTGTCCATTTTAAAAATCTGATTAAAATTGCTGATGATGTGTGTAATCCCAAACCTGGAATCAACCCCTGCCGCACATTTGGGCAAAGCCAGGATAAGCGTGTCCCTGAGGTTCTGTGTAAGGTTCGTGAAGTTACAGTGACATTCATATAAAGCTTGTAGCTTTGCAGAAACCGTGACTTGCAAGGATGGAATGTACCCCTGATGTCAGATCAAGGTAGAATGCTGAGAGGGTACAGAATACAGAGAAGGCATTTGGGAGAGCGGGGCGGGACGGCTCCCTGGGAGATGAGCACCAAGTGGGCTGCTGTCTGCTGTCCAGGCTGCATGCGTCCCTCCACATCAAACACACCTCGCAGAGCTTACAAAACAACACACGAGAAGCAAATAGGGAGGCAGACAAAATGGTGCTTTACCAGGGCTGGGCACAAGATGGCCAGGCCCTGTGCGTGAGGAGGGTCAGCTGAGCCGGTGCCGCACTGGCTGCGTGGCTCTGCAGCTGCAGGTGGTCACGTGCTGCTGCTCACTCAGGCTGCGCCTCCTGCCCTGCCTGGCCGCACTCTGGAGCCCAGTATCCTCTGGCATTGCCTGCACCAGGTGTTTACTCCTGGGCCTTCCCAAATGCAGTCTAGAAAGGTAGGCCATGGGCCTGGTTTTCCTTCCTGTGCTAAGCTGATGCCCTCACCCTTCCATGTACATATTCACTGCACACCTGCAGCCTGAGTAGTTAGGTGCTCAGGCACCAGGGTGAGCGATAGCCTCCACTTGCCAGACATGGTGCTCACACATGTTACACAAGCCTCCCTCTGCAGGGTGCAAACAATCAGCGCTCCTACTACTGTGGCTGTGAAGCCAGGGTGCCATAGGCCTCGCACATGGACACTGTGGCTAGGAATGGCTCCGGTCTCACTGAGTTTGGAGGTAGGACCAGGTGCATTATTTAGGAGAGTCTACTATAAAATAAAAATGGACAGCTCCTGTTTCTAAAAGGAAATAAAGCTTCCTTCAAATCTGAAAGTGGAGAACTCTTTCCCTTTGATGAAGCATGTGCCTTTCATGTGCAGCTTCATGCGCTTTGGGCATAGAGAATGGTCTGGGGAGAGTGCAGCCCCTTAGCAATGCTGCGGCTCTTTTGGAGATGCAAGGTAGCACCAGACCTGCTCTGGTTGCTTCTCCACCCTCTGCATGCCCCATGCCTTGGCACCAGCCAATGTTGGGGAAATATGGAAGCAGTTGCTCTCTCACACCAGCCACTGCCCCAATGTATGACCCCATGAGAGGTTGCAGCTTCCAAGCAAGGAAGCATTTTGTACCTGGACTACAAAGGGGTCACAGGCTCATTGATGTGGAAAATAACTAGAGTACTGTGATCCTAGTGTAGGTACTATAGCTGCCAACCTCCAACCTGAGATATCACATAGCACATGTATAACCACAGTGTTCCAGATTACCACCAAGAGTGAGGAGGGGTGTGGGCAGCAGAGGCCCCTCCTAAGTAGGCAGTGCTGGCAGAGTGGAGCAGGCAGCAAGGCTCCATCACCCCAGCAGGTGTAGAACACATAAATCCAAGGATACTATTATAGGGAATTTCTGGAGTGAGGCAGCAGACCGTGCTGCTCTGTGCAAGCCCATTCAAGCATGGGACCTAGTGGGACCTGTGGAAAGGTGCTGTTGCTACCCCAATAACCCAGTTGATGAAGTCATGTTCTCCTTCCTAGATCAAAATACTCAACACTGCAACTTAAAGGAGGAGAGGCTTACTTTGGCTCACAGTTTCAGTGGGTTCAGTCCACTGTTAGCTGGCTTGAAGACAGAAAGAGCACAGTAAAAGGTCTGGTGGAAGAAACTTGCTTAACTCATGGTATCCAGAAAACAGGGAGATAGAAGACAGGAAATAAGAACACAACTTTCAGGCTACACTCTCAGGGACTGGCTTCCAACCAGATCCCAACTTCTGACAGCACGTTCAACCAGAAATCCACCCAGTGGGGTGGACTCACTGATGTGTACAGCACTCTCATGACTCAGTCTCCTTCCCAAAGTTCCACCTCTGAACACAGAAAACTTCTGGAGACATTTGAGATCCAGACCCACATACTGGCCCTCCACAATCCACTATCTAATGGGTCTGCCATGGAACGAATGTGTTAGAACTTTACAGTGGGCCTTACTTGTGCATCAAACTCTCATTCCCAATGTAATTATGTAATGTACTACAGTGGGGAAATATGTATAGGGAAACAGCTATGGGTTGGCAGCACCCTGCTTGTCAGTGAGTATGCCCAAGGCCTGGCTCATGTAGGCACACAGTAAGCTACACTCTTGTAGACTTGAGTAAAGATGTCTGCAGCAGATAGAAAGCAGAGCCTTCCCTCCTCTACATCCTCCACAGAGACTGTTGTGGAAATTCTTAGGTGAGCATCAGCCCTCCACACTCTCCATTGGGGGAAGGATTTGGGAGAAAGTCTCCACACAGTTGAACCTCTGGGTCAATTCTGATGTCAACAGTGAGACACATTAGTCGAAGGACTCACTGTATCCCAGCATCATCTCATCATAACTTCTGCACCTGCCACCTGCACTGGATCTTCTTTCACACAAGGTCACCTTCTGAGGGACTGCTTGCTTGGAATCACACAGTATCCTTGGGAAAGAGAGGGCCACAATTTACCTTGCAACAGAACCCAAGATGCCTGCAAACAAATGAACAAAAAGAAGTACAGGAGGGTTTTCTGAGACATGGACTACAGGAATGCCCCAGGCTTTGATATGCACCAACAGTCAGCTGCACAGGTGCCTGAAAGGACATTGGGGTACAGGTTGACCCTCCTACCTGAGGCTCAGACTTTGTTCTGAGTCTCAACTTCTGCTTAGGAAGAACGGATTGACTGATTGATTGATTGTGCCAGGAAACTTAAGACCTTGCTCTTGCCAAGCAGCACAATAATGGATTCATAATACTTGCTCTTCTGATTGCATAAGATTAGTGAGACAATTAGAGGAGACCCAAGAAAGGGCTCTGAGAAAGGTGGCACAGAGAACTACAGTGTAATTGCTGTTTACACAGGACCTAATGGGACACTGGATAAGGACAGGACCTGATAGCAACTCCTCTGCCTTGGGTGCTTGTATCTGTGGAAGCTGGGCACCATCACCCCTGAAATTCAAAATTCAGAAGTCAGATGACCAAGGATGCCAGCAGCAATCCTCCTGCTGCTTCTCCTCAGAAACATGGGTAGCTCTGCTCCCCATAGGTCCTGGGATATGAAGATGGGCAGGAGGCTGGGAAGGGCACAGAGCCTCTGGTTGCTTGACCTGAGAGGACATTACCACACATCCATGTGGGCACTCACGGCACTACACGTGAACCCAGCACACCTTTCAGATTACACCTTTACTGTGTTCAAAGACTGCAAAAAATAACAAGTCAAGATCCCTGTGATTTTTAAAGTTCACTCTAGGATTCAGATAAGAATTCCAGCTGGCTGTAGTCACACACGACTGTAATCACAGCACTTGAGAGACTGAGGCAGGTTGGGAGGCTGGTTTGAGATCAGTCTGGGCTACAAATGTGAGCTCAAGGCCAGCTTGAACTGCATAGTAAGACCCTGTTTCAAAAAGACAAACAAATTATTAGATAAGAATCCAATAGTTTAATGAGATAAACTGTATGATTGAAATTTTCATATTTAATTCAGCTGGCTGGTGCATGTGTGTGAGCCTTATGTTTATATGGCTGTGTGTTTCTGTGCATGTCCTTGTGTGTGTCTTGAAGATTTTTGTGTTTGTATATTGAGTGTGCCTGGAGCCTTGTGTGAGAGTGTGTTGAGTGTATTTCTCTGTGTGTTTCTGTACGGTATGTTTGTTCCAAGTGTTTTTGTGTACATTTCTGTGGGGCTTCTGTGTGTGTTTTTAACTTTTTAAAAATCTTTTATGCATGTATGTATTTATTTATCTATTTATTTAGTACAGAGTCTTCTATGCAGCTCTAACTCACAGTGATCCTCCTGTCTCAGCCTCCCCAGCACTGGGATTACAGGCATGCACCACCATGCCCAGTCTCAGTGACTGGCACAGCACACCTGGGGTCCTGGGACCATCATGGCATGCAGTACTGGGGGATCAAATGGACATTATTATGCTTTCCAGGCAGGCATATTTGTGTATGGCATTTATAAGCACGTGTAAGAGTGTTGTTCGTATGTTTCTTTGTAGTGTATTTTGTGTGTGTGTGCTGCCTTTGTATATGCGATATGTTTGTACATACATTTGTGTTTTTATGTGCATGTCTGTGTGTTGTATATGCCTGCCTGATCTGTATTTGTGAGCCTGTGACTACATGCGTGCGTGTGTGTGCATGCACGCAACCACACAGACAGGGAAGGTTTCCTTCGATGCTACAGTACACTCCTGGCTGCAGACCCCAAGTGAAGGATTAGTGGCTTCCCAGGGGACAGAGCCACTGTAGAGCAGAGCAGCACGGCTGGAAATGTGACAGGAGTAGGAGGACTCATGCAGGAATTACCAGGCTTTACATTAAAGGTGGTAAACACAGTGATGTGTGATACGAAGATAGGACACTGTCAGATTTGCATCCGGGAAAGTTCCCTTCTAGGGACCTGATGGAGAACAGCCTTGAGGATATGAGGATTCAAAGAGACCTTTGGAAAACTAGATGGTTCCAGGGGAAGTGATAGAGTCCCAAGGAAGTGGTGGAGCTAGAATGTACACATTTGTGTGTGTGTGTGTGTGTGCGTGCGTGTGTGTGTGCGTGTGTGTGTGTGTGCATGCGTGTGTGTGCGTGTGTGTGCGTGTGTGTGTGCGTGTGTGTGTGTGTGCATGTGTGTGTGTGTGTGTGTTTTCTTTTCAGTACTGGAGCCTTCTCATCTAGCTACATCCCCAAGCTTTTGGTATGTTTTTATTTTTCATTTCAGACTAGGTCCTCTAAGTCCCTAACTTGTTCTAGCTTGGCTCATACATACAGTCCTGCCTCAGCGTCCCAGAGTGCTGGGATCTGAGGCATGCATCTCCCCCTCCAGCTCACCTGTGTCTTCCAGTATTGAGAGATTTTTGAAAGGATATTGAGATACTTTACCAGTCACCACAGTCATATCACTGTAAGTACCCGAGCTTCCCAGGGTCCCCAAGAGCTACTTGGGGCTGCTGCTCATCTCATTGGAGGCAGTTTGCGCAGTCAGGAGATGCCAAGATGGGCCTTCCACACCACAGAGAGGACAGCTCCACCCAGAGAAGTCCAGAGTCACTCAGAAAAGCACCCAGGCAGGCAGGAATAGAGCTTGGCCTGAATCGAAGCACATCACTCAGGCCCAGAGAAAACTGATCCCTTTTGAAGAGGGAAGCAGGGAGAAGGCTGTCAAAGTGAGCCCAAGGGTCCCTGCTTGGCAGTTGTGAGGACAGCAACCTCCAGCAAGGACCAAGAAACCACTGTCTCCTGAAGTCTAAATCTGTCTCCGTGCCAACCCACACCCTACAGTCTCATCCAGAGAATGAGAAGGTAAACCTGTGACATCTGTGCCGCAGTTTCTATCACTGAAAGTTCTACAAGGTTGACACCACTGGTCTCATCTCTACTGAGAAGCCAGTGTGACTTCACAGAGCTCTGTGCACACACTCACATATTGGAGGTAGTAGTTGGCTTCCCAGCACTGAAACACACTACCCAACACGCTGTTTAAAAGAAGAGAGGTTCAGTTTGCCTTATCGTTTTAGGAGACTCAGTCCATGATCAGCAGAACTTAACAGAGGACTATCCTGGTGGTAGGGTATGGTGAAGCCAAGAACCTTAGTTCATGACACAGGAGGAGAGCAGTGCTGCAGAGACATGGGCCAGGATCTGTATATTATGCTCACCCAGATACATCCAAAGTGTGCTCCATGTGATTACCATCTCCTCAGCAGTTAAGAAAGCCAGTAGCACCCTAACCACCACATGGGGTCGCAGAAAGCCCTGTTCTAACCCCCATTTTCTTCTAGTCTTGTGTAGGCTGAGATCCAGTATCCTCACCTCATGCTGTCTCCCCCAACCACCTCTAGTCCAAGGGATTCTCCATGACCTACCTGCCTACACATGGAGCAATCAGAGCCCCATGGGTTTTCCTCAACATCCTGGCACATCCTCTCACTCTTCTTCAGTTTCCTCATGGCTCATCCCCTCAACCATTAGCCTATAGCTAGTGACTTCTCTTCAGAGAGCCCCTAGCCAGCATCCAACACCACTGATGTCATCTGCCGTGTCTATCTCCTGCAAGCCCTGTCTTCCCTACAGTGGCTTACAAATCCAAGCGTATCTCCATTGCCTGGCTCAACTGCATGATCTCCACATCCAGCACACTCAGAAGAATTCTCAGCATGTACCAAGTGCTCATGGATATGTGCTCAATGTTAAGAATCACACTAGGTTTTAAAAGAAATTTCACATAGGACAAGACCCAATACAGGGTCCCTCGACAGCATACCCTCCTGTCTTTGTCCTGGGATGCCAAATCTGGATAGTGAAAAAGGATACCCCGATGGAGGTATAAGAAATAAATGATAGATAGATAGATAGATAGATAGATAGATAGATAGATAGATAAAAGCTTCTTAGATGTCAAACTAACTTCCATAAACATTTCATCAAAATAAATATTTCTCTACTCAGCACTGAGAAGGTGGCTTGCTGATAGGCAGTATTACGAGTTATTTTTTAAAAAAAATGAAGACAGGCACTGAGCCTAGGGATTTCAATTGTAAGGAGAGGTCAAGATGGGGTTCATATCAAATGCATTTTAGAATCAGAGAACCCTTCAAAGGGAAATATAGCCTGTGTGTGCAGCATGCGTCTTGCTTGCAGCCCGCTGGGATTTCAGAGGAGACTGGGAGGGAGGGACTGGGAGACCACAGCGAGAGAATGTTTCTCCACCGTCCCTGCCTGGGTCTCAGACCACAGGGATACAGCCAGTGGCAAAAGAATAGCAGACACAAAAATCTCTGGAGACTCGCTCAGGGCTAACCGGTCTTGCTCGGGAACAAACACCCGGTCTACATGAGGAGAAAATATAGTGGTGTTAGCTCAGGACTCTGCATATCTGGGGACAGAGCACAATGTGGCCTTGAGGATAGCAACATAGGAAAGCAGCCCCAGGGCTCACATATCGCCCCTGTGTGGCCCCTCTGTCCCTAGCTATGCAGTGGCTTTATATCTTCTAGGTCAACTCATCAAACACTGTGGAGGCAGTTTTGGTGGAAAAACCAAGGGATCCCAATGCCCATCACCCTGGGAGACCCTGAACCCAGAAGAACATGGGCCCACAAACACTATGTTTGGGGAGATGTGAGACATGGGATAATGATAGGCCCTGACAAGCACTGCTGCTGGGTAATCTGCAAAGTGACTTAGTCTCTCACTTCCAAAGAATACACCCTGAGCTGCCATGCTAAACAAGTTAGAAACCACTTCCACCCATGCCTGCCATGCACACTAGAAGGCACAGCGGATACAAAGACTTTTTGTCTGCTTTACTGGGGATCGAAGCCAGGGCCTTTCCATGCAGCTACATTCCTATTTTTGCTTGCTCATCTGTTTGCTTGTTGAGTTTGGTTTTGTTTTTTGAGACAGGATCCTGTAAAATCACGAAACTGGACTCAACCTTGTGATCCTTCTGTTTCAACCAGGCGCATCTCAAAGAGGGAACAAAAGTAGTGTCTCAGAGGGTTGCAGGCCTTCATGACACAGTCCTTCCTCTCAGACTTTTCCTTGCTTGTTTCATTGTACTATAGGCTTGTCCACTGGAAGTCATCAGTGTCAGAAGCCACCAGGGAGCTGCAGAGCCACTGCATACAGTTCTATTTGGCCAATGCCCCATTCACCAGTGCAGTATGAAGCTGAATTTATTGAAACAAAATCTAAAAATTAATTCTAGGGCTGCGGAGATAGCTCAGTAAAATAAGCACTTGCCTGGCAAGCACAAGGGCCTAAATTTAATCCCCAGCTCTGCAAAAATTAATTAATTAATTAATTAATTAATTCATTCATTCATTCTAAAATTGCTCCACCCATACTTCAAGTGCTCAACATCCACATCATGTCCTACAGAGTATCCACCCTTGCTGATAGGTCACTGGGAGGGGGATGCATAATAGTACAGTACCCAGAGGCATAATCTTGAGTGATAAGAAACCAAATTCCCCCAAATCTAATTTTCCCCAAACTCACAATCCTGAAAGATTAGAATCCTGAATCCCCAAATAGCAAGTTCTCATGACAAGAAGACCCAAAGAGGATGATACCCAAAGACACTGGCCTCTGTGGAAAAAATTGAACACACCACACAGCATGTACGGAGACCTCAGCTGAGAGCCTGACACATGTCTGCGTGACTTGTTCTTCCAGCTGATGAAACTGGGGAAGCTCTTAATGAATTGAAGCCTCATTGTCAGAAGAAGACTGAAAAGTTATCGACTGGTTCATTCCCAGTGATACAGCTGTGAGGATAAGACAATACACCAGCAGCAGCATGGCTTGGTGCCACTCAATCCTGCAGGAGTGGTGGGGTGTACATAGAGTGGCTTTCTAAGGACACAGGCAACATGGAAGTGTGGCACAGGCCCCAGCAACATATGTTAGCTAGCTTGCTTGCTTGCTTGATTGATTTATTTATATTTTTAAAAGAAAATACAAAATAATGATAATAAAAACATTAGAAACAATACAGAATTTAACTAAACAAATAATATGGATTCCATAGTATTTGTTCTATTTCATAATGTTGCCTTCAACTTAGTTGTCTAGATTACCAGATATATACATGCAAAGTTGGAAAAAAGTTGGAAGAAATTAAGCAAATGAAGAAAAATCTTTAAGCATTAACTGCTCCTTTCCGTAGGCCAGCAGGAATTAACAGTGCAAGTCTATAAGCCATCCTGCATGCAGACACACATAGACATGTCTCTCCTGGCTCCACCCCTCACCTGTCCTCATTTCAATAACTTCTTCTCTTTGAAGAGCTTTTTTCCTTCTCACTTCTCACATCGTACCCTTTAGATTTTATTTTCTTTCAGGTTCTTACACTAATGAGACAATATGATGCTTGAACATGCAGATATGATTTATTTCACTTACCAAAACAGTCTCTAGTTGTATCCATTTATCAATAAAAGCCTCAAATCTATCCTTTTTATAGCTGAGTAATACTCCATTATGTAAAAAGCCAACAACATTTAATAGAAAAGCTGAGGCAAGAAAATCATAAGTTTGAGTCCAACCTGGGCAAGACATGTCTTGCTAAATAAAAGCAATATAAAAGGACTTGGGATGTAGCTCAGTACTAAGTCTCTGGTTCAGTACTCAGTTCTATAGATAGCCAGAAAAGACAATAATGCTTAGGTCCCTGTACATGAAGTCCTACAAGAATTTCAAAAAGAGCAGCAGTGCATAGCAAATAATGTAAGTATTTTAAAAAACTATTCATTGTGGTGCAAGATTTCATACAATTTTTAATGATAGTGAGAGTTGCCATCTCTTAAGAATATCCTGCCTGCAATTGCTCCAAATCAGCCTCCGTCATAACTGACACATCTGAATTTGACTTTTTTTCTTTTAAATGTTTTCTTCCCTTTTCTAAGTTGCAGCACTTTTTTACTAGGCTGGTTATTTCATTTTCACATCCTTCCAATACAACTTGTGTGCAGACTTTTGGAGATTTCTGGTTGGCTTTCGGCGACTTTTGCAAATCTAACTCCATACATATATGTGCAAATGCCAAAACTTCTTCCATTGAAGAAGGGATGTCCTTTTGGTGCATCTGGATTCGTGCAAGACAAAATTTCAGCAATGGCATGGGCAGGGATCATCCATCCGGGTGGTTGACCAGATTTCCCAAAAGATCTGGGTTGCTATCATGTCCTTTCCAGTGATGACAGTTTTAGAGCTGGGGGCACACAACTGCCGGCCATAGCTGTATGAGCTGTATGTACTTATTCATTTTTCTCTTTGGCCTGTTTCTTTACATTTGCTTCTTATGGCCATACCCCAGTGGCTATCACTAGTATACCTGTGAATTTATGCCTGTAGAGATATCTGTCTTTATTTCCTCTCGTATGATATAAAGTGGCCCTATGAAGTTTTGGTTGCTTTCTTTTTCTCGTGTGAATACCTTTTAGAAAATGTAAATATATGTCTTTCAAGAAATGTTGAATTACGTCTTCCTATACTATGTTTCCAGGGTTTGGGTCTTCCAGGATTTTAGGCATCAGAGATTTTCAACTTTAAGATCTTTGATTCTTTGTGATTTCAGCAATGAGAGTTATAGCCTTTGGAGTCCTATTTTTCAGGATTAGGGCCCAAACTTGTGATGAATACTCTTTATAACCTACAGCCAGACAGCTCTTCATAAATGCTGGAGACTTTGTTGTACATAGTGCAGTCAACACAAAAGAAAAATAAATAGATTTTTCCACTATAGAATGACACAAACTCTCCTTCAAATGACTACACATCTGTCCCTCTCTTCCTTCATATGGTAGGAAAGTCACCCCCTTGCCTTTAAGCTTCTCTCAGGGTTACAACCTCAGCTTTCACATCTTTCTACATTCATTTTAAGTAAGACAATTTTGGGTACTTTTTCCCAAGGGCACATTAATTAGTCAATATTTATTGACTGAGGACTGGCCAAATAGCTCAGCAGATTAAAGTGCCTGCAAGCAGGCTCAGGGGCTAGAGGTTTGATCCCTGGGCCTGCTGTGTCAGCCCCACCCCTGGGGCACTCTGAGATGGCAATTGAGACTGGGCACGGTGGTGCACACCTCTAATCCCAACTCTTGGGAGGCTATAAACAGGCAGATCACTACCAGTACAATCTAGTAGTGAGACACTGAATAGCCTGGAGACCCTCCCCTAAAATATGAAAAAAAAATTAACTGTTACTTGGAACCATCAAATAATAAAAAAGTACAAGCCAAAAAGAGTACGAGTTCTTATTTTGTACAAATATGAGCACCTCTTTCAGATCTTTCATATATGAACTTTTTCAGGCTTCTGAGGTGTCTTCTAACTCTAAGAAACTCAAGTGGAGACCTAGCTAAGATAACCATTGGGTAGCTATGGATGCGCTAGCATTTTTGTCAACACCACTGGCTCAGTGTGGCAAAACAGCCAACAGTAATTTAGAGGTCACCTACCCATTCCTACTCTGAAATTTTCATTGTGTTGCTTAATCTGTGTAGCATGAATTTAAATTTTCTCTAATGCCAACACTGGCACTCACACTGGGGCTTTGATCAGCCAAATGCAAGAAAGTTACCCTTAAGAAATAGAAGTCATTTTATTCCCATTCATGAGATGTTGGAGCAGATTAGCTCTAATCATTGCCCACAGGATAATTTTCAGCTCTGTCTGCCTCACATCATACTCATCCCATCTAACAGAATACCAGAAAACTACCTTGCCTAGATGTCTTTGTGGAAGACATGTGCATTTCATTTGTTAGTAATAGCATCTTTCACCACGCTGTGTAGCCAGCTGTCTGCTAAGCTTAAGATGCTTCATAATTTATCAACCAGAATAGGAAACTGGCTGAATGTAAAATGCTTCCAGGTCATGTCTCTTTGCTCTGTTTGGACTTCCTCAAGGCAACTACAGGGACCTATTGAGGACAACTGATTGTAGAACTGCAGAGGAAGCTCAGAGTAGTACCCCTACTTGCCGGCAGAACAACCTCCTTGGTACAGAAGAGTACAAATTTCCCAAAGCTACAAGCTCTCCTTTTCTTAGTTAAGACTTTTATGGATTATAACAGCAACCTGGCCTGAATTTACTATGCAGGAAAGGGAAGTAAAGACAGGATTTGCCCCAGTCCAAAAAGAACAGCCTGTCAAGCATTTCACAAAGATAACCTTGAACAGAAACAGGAAGCAGAGCTGTGATCAAATAGCATGTTTCTATCAGCCTGGGTCAGTCTGGAGAATCCCAGGCAACACAACCCTGCAATGGACCTGCTTCTGTTCAGAAGATGTAAGGAGTGAACCACAACACAATCAACTTCCTCTTTTCTCTTTGTCTACCAAAACTTTCTGCATAAAAATTGAGTTTTCATGAACATTTTTTCATTTTTAAACAATTGTTTAATCCTTTCTTATGCATAATTCTTAAGTTAGTATAGCAATAGCTCATTAACATGATGTTGAAAAGTAATAACATTTTCTTTATAAATGAATTTTCCTAAGATGTGTCTTTTGCAGGAACAAGATAACTTTTTGAAATAAAGATTGCCATTATAACACTGTCTTAGTTACTTTTTACTCATTGCTGGGACAAATACCCGACACTTAAGATGAAGGAAGGGGCTGGGAGCTGAGCCTGCGCACCCGCCGTGGGTAAGCCCCTGCGCCCCTCTGCCCCGCCTCTGCATTCCCGCGACTAACTTCCTGTCCCAGCCCAGCCCAAACCCCACCGCTGGGAGCTAAGCCCGCACGCACGCCGGCTGGGTCAGGATCCTTGGCCTGCCTTCCCTTTCCCCGCCCC